>JAFMSR010000006.1:34575361-34654392 GCA_022818135.1 Saxidomus purpurata | reverse complement strand
GTCATTTCTAACGATAGTCTATTTTTAATGTAATTAACATGTTGAAAGAACAAAAATATTGTAAATTACTAATTGCAAGTCATATTGAGCGAAACATTCATTTGAGTACAAGAATTTTATGAATCTTAAGAATTTACTTAGTGTAAATTATTTGCTAAAAACAGCATTTTCCCCACAAATACTAACAAGTATATATAATTGTAATAAATGGGTAAATATGCTTCTGACAAATTTTAATTGTTTAAATGGTTAAACATGTAATCTGATATAAGTGTTGAAATAAGCTGAGCATGTCACTGAGTAATTACTTAAGTATTTTCGTGAAATTTGGGCCTGAAAACTGTCACACAAACGTGCAACCAATAAAAATGAGTTAAACACGTTTCTCCCTACCCCCTAAATCAGGTTTGAAGAGAACTGATTAGCAGCCTCCTGGATTAAAGTATCTGTCAATAAATGTCAATATCATTCAGATGGTAATATTGATACAAACCCTAGCGAAACGAAAAAGTAAGGGTGTTGCAATATAAACCAGAAATGCTCACTGAACATTAAAGGGGAGAAGAGTCTTAATATTCTTCAGATAACATACAAGACAGAGGATTTAATGATTTGATAGTAAGAAAAACAAACAAAAAACATGGCAGCAAAAATAAGATAAATAAGCGTTTAAAGCAACACAGTCACATACATGTACAAGTAACTAAAAGCACTCCAAACATATGATCATACCTGCAATTGAAAACAGAGCTTTTAAACTGGACAAAATCTTAACTATATTTTGTTGAGATTTTATTTAAGCATTTAAAATTATAATTGCCCTTACCCTAGACTGAATTGAACTTACTTCACAGATATATATGTACCTTTGTCCAATCAAATCCAGTTTGTTCTACTGATTGCTTTGTTACAATTTAGGTAACGTGTTAGTATTTAGGGTTGTCCCTCGTTAGAAAGGCAGACAGATTTAACTGCTGAGGAACATATTAATTCAGTGGTGTGAAAGCACTGTGACATAGTTTAAAAGTCGGATTATTTACTAACACTAACGAAACGGTCGAAATCTCTAAACTGAATGTACATCAGTAAACAAAAAGATATAAAACAAGCAATGTACGTAGTGTGTTTTAAAAGATCAACATGAGCGACGCCATATTGAATAGAGCATGACGAAGGACAAGATTCACTAAGTTCAAATACTGTGTCACTTGTTAGGGTTTCGTTCAAAGAATCTTTATATCGATACTGCTATAAGTATGAAACGGAAAAGCTATGGAAATGAAAATGGCAGCACAGAAAAAGAAACATAGATGCATTAACAATTTTAAAATCCCTCATACATGGCATGGTAACAGTCCGGACACGAATTTGTGCATATCGTAATTTCGGGAAAATAGGCCATGAAAAAAAGGACGTATAGGCCGCTCCGGCATATTTGCAGCGGCCGATACGGCGAAAACGAGCTTAAAACGAGCCACGCATTTTTGTATGACAGTTAAAGACACTTGAACAGGAATTTGGGGTATGCACCACAGGGGTCCAGTCATCCATGCGAAGTCACAGAGAATTCACAGCAGAGGTCAATTAACATGATTGGTCACTGGAAGACTAGCTTTTGTTTATCATATTCAGCTACCGTAGAACTCCTTTACATTACGTACAGATACATATATAGGAAAAGGATGTTAGTTATACATAAATATTTAGACCTTTATACATGTAAAATGTTTTTATTTTATTTTATCAGTTTCCTTTTAGGTATGTAATTTCCCAATCAAATTAGATTATAAACAAATCACCACTAACAGTTATTATATCAAAATAGTTTTTTTAATATGACAGAAACATAATTTTTTTTTAAATTACTGCAGAATAACTGTGATTTCAAAATTAGATTGAGTAATGTTTTAAATACTCAAGGAATTACACTTACAGCAAACCAATTATCACTAAGATTAGATGTTACAACTGATACATTAAAAAATTTAGTTTGGCTTATTTTACAGTTAGAAGAAGCGTTCAGTTGCACTTTTAATTTACAAAGAAATAAATACAGTCAGAAGGATTCTTTATAAATCAAAATTGCATTCAGGCCACACCACAGTAAGGCGCTTAATTACTTGAGCATATTATCAATATAACTTTAAAATCACAGTTTTACCAGGGGCGTAGCTTGAAAGAAATGGAAGTGTAGGCACTTAATTTGTAATGGGGTTCTGGATGCTCCCCCGAAAAAAATTAAATCCCGTATCGCCGCAGCTGCATTCTGACGTACCCTGTGGTATATTTTGGTGGAAAATAAAGAGACTAAGCACACTGAAAATCAGTTATCTTAAAAGTCATGCCCTCATAAAACACAAGCACTCATCAAAATAAAAACAATTAGATTTAAATCATTTTGTACTTTATTTTAAACACTTGTTGGAGAATACACAAAGAAGTCCATTGCCTTGCACATTTTTGCATTTCCGCAGGCGTGAGTGAAGGTAAAAGTTTTAAGTCACTATCATTACTGTGTACATGTGCGACAGTTGGGGAAAATGTGCCATTGCTGATGGGTTATAAGATATTAGTGAGAAAGAATAGTAAGAGAAGGAAGCGATGATAAAGTATTTGCATATGAAAGGAGTGTCACCAAAGGAAATCCATAAAGGCGTGAAAAATGCACCTAGTGATGATTGTCCTTCATATTCAGCTGTAAAGAAATGGGCTGCTGAGTTCATATGGTAATGAATTATAGAATAGCATATTGCTAATACTAAAGTCCCTCCAGTTAATTTTTTCTGATGTCTTTCACATGCACAAACTTTTTGCAAGATAGGTTCTGTGAATGATTATGCCAGAGAAACAATTGAGTAGGCTGAATCTTTCCAAAGAGCTTTTAAGACGTTTTCAGCGAAACCCAGAACAGGTCTCGTGAGAATTGTGACGCAGGATGTGAAATGGGTCTGGAACGTTCAAAGTGGAAACCTCTTAGGGGCCCTAAGTCGATAACAAACACATTCTTACACGTGTATTTAAAAGTCGGGTTGAACCATACACTTCCACACGGGTGCATCAATGAATTTCAAAGTCTGCCAACTTTAAGTCGACTTTAAATAAAATAATTGAATTGAATGTTTGCCTTCAAGTTGATAAAATCTTGACTGACTGTTCAAAAGCCACTCATTAAGCTACGGATGATATCTTCGTTATCAAACTAAAACAATTTTTTTTTAAATTAACCAAAGAATATGCATGAAGTCGCGATTCAACCTAATTGAAAATGTGTTTGGTAATAGTTATTCATTTGACAAAGAACCACGGTGAATCATGCAGGTATGATGTTCTCTGTGTATTTCACAAAAAAATAAGTTGGTGAGAACCTTTTGACTAAAAGGAATTAATCGAGCGAATAAAATTCAAATTTGCCTTTCCAGGATATCATATTGATACAATATCATGCGTTTGCAAATAGAAACATTTGCCAAATTGAAAACGAATGTGGTTATCTTTATTAATCCGGATATGTATGAAATAAAAATGCATCTTTTTTAAATTTGCATACGGTGTACTTTCGCCTACATCACCGTCCTAAAATAGCACAATCTGCACAGTTTCATCTATGCCCGGGAATGATCGATCCATCATTAATCAAAACGTCTGACAGGACCAAAAATGGCTAAAATTTACATATTTTACATAGATAACGGCAAAAAATTAGTGAATTAGTGCGCCGCTCTAGACCAATTTAATTTTGTAAATGCTTATTAATGAACATTAACCAGCTTAGTGTTTGAAATATTTTTGTTTATAATTCAATAGTCCCGCCCACATTGCTACACTCACTCTGCTGCGCGCTAAATATGACCTTCTCCAACAGTGAAAATGTCAAGAGTAAGGCATTGGTGATTAATGTTCAAAACTGTGTGAAAAGTCTAGTTATTATAAATGATGATGGGAAGAAAATGATCTTTGAGATCCATAGTATATTAAAAGATGAAAAAACGGTACATTGTATTAGCATCGAATTACCATTTTGCAGTTATTGTCACTTTCGGATATAATCTCCTTTAGTGACTTTTAAGACTATACTGGAAATATTTTTTCGTCTGGTGATTGTATTTTTTTGAAGGACTTAATAATTTGTTATTTTTTTCTATTTTAATTTCTGAAATTGCTATTAAAAGTAAGTAAATAGTTTTTGTTTTGTTTTTAAAGTGTAGTTGATAGTTAAATCATTACAAATGATTGGGAATATTTTAATTTGTTGCTCGTTTATTTTTGTAGACACAGATTATATTCAGCCTTGAAATATCTCCCTGCGACCTCACATTCTCATTCAATTAATGTGAAATTGACTTGCCACAGACTAGCAACGCCTCCATCAATGCATGTTACGCATGCGCAAAAGAACTTGATAAAAGCAGTCAATTTACTTGGTTAATTGAATCACAAAGAGAGTTAAAACTGATTGACCAAAATAAATTTCACAACATTTTTGAAAAATACTGCAATGCCATTGGACAAAAAATAATTTTAAACACTAATAAAGTATCAACACGCCTTGAATGCCAGATCTTTACATCCAAGTCCTAAAACTGGGTTTTAATGAATAGTGCCAAGTATATAAACATTTCATTTCATAATAAAGCGTAACTACCTGTTAATACGTAAAATGGAAAATTAATTCAAAGCGGACCACTTGAAGTCTATTAAGCCTCAAACTGAAATTGTAATGCACGTTTTAACTGTTTACACGTTTTTTTTTCATTACGTATGTTAAAGAAAATGCGTAGATCACCTACAACATATTCGTAGTAGAGACTATAATATATCTCATAAGCAAATGTACATTAAATTTTGATCAAGGAAACATTGAGAAAATTAAACTTTTGTGTTTAAGTAGGCATGAAAACAATAAGGAAACCCTTCTAACGCAACATTTTAATTTAATTCTTCGTAGATTCGACGGCTAGCGAAAATATATTTTGAAAGAAGGGTAGTCTGAGGGGAAAATTTTTCCAACAAGACGCTGATATTAAGTGTCGAGATTTTGTTACGATGGAGAAAGCCATGCATACATGCTGAAGACCAAATGTTATTGCCGTCATAATAATTATGATATTACACATTTAGAATATTTAAACACACGAATGAAATTTATATGCTTTGTACGAACCGATTCGACGTCAAAAATGGCCGTTCAAATAATACGCTTTCTATTATTTCCCATGTTTTAGATTGACACACCGAGAAACTTACTGCAGATGTTATCTGTTGTTTTTGGGGCCTTTTTTTAATTGAAAGCTTTTCCATTTTCGATTGAAATAATGCTTTTGTCTATTTCCTTGACGTTTTCGACTATCTGTCATTTTATGACGTCACGCATGACGTCACATTGTACATGGCCGACGTGTTTGACATTCCAACGGCAAGGTAATGG
This sequence comes from Saxidomus purpurata, assembly GCA_022818135.1. Taxonomy (NCBI): domain Eukaryota; kingdom Metazoa; phylum Mollusca; class Bivalvia; order Venerida; family Veneridae; genus Saxidomus; species Saxidomus purpurata. The sequence continues at coordinate 34,648,967 of JAFMSR010000006.1, read as the reverse complement.
CTGTAAGGTGTCTATTGATATAATTTGTTCACCATATATTGGAGATTAAAATGTCAGTGAAAAACAGGCACATTTGCATACATAACGGGTCGAGCCCTTTGTTACAAAGGGCAGTCACTCTTTCAATAATTCAGTTTCATATCTGAAATGTATACACAATCCGATGCAAACTAAAAGCAATCAAACAATTGTTAGTGAAATTTACAATAATTATTTTTTTAAGTTCCATCAACATCTTCAAGTGGTTGTTTGTACATAGAGAATCACTATGGATATACACTATGGCCTAGACAGTCTATGCATTGACATATGAAATTTCCTACTGCCCATATATTTAGTAAATTATAATTCAATAGTTTAGTATTAATTATACACACGTTTAGGGACAATGCGATTATAAGTTATGGGTAAGGATTAGATACATTTGAATTATTGCCTGTAACATTTCTCCACCCACCTTGCACAGTATACAGTACCTTCTTATAGAAGTCACTATTGTTTTAATAGCTTCAGAACTATCCGAAACAAATCAAAATTTACACATATAGAATTGGTTTAACATATGATATGATCCTTTATCAGGCAATTTTGCTATAAATATTTTAAAGAATGGAAACAGAAAATAAGTATTTTGCAAAAAAGTAAAAAATAGGTATTTTGCTATAAACAAATTCCTGATATTTTAACAGAAATGGAAACTAGATCACAACAAGACATATGCCCGTACATTTTGATACAGTAGTGATAGTTTAAATTTAAATACATTCACAAATAAAAAATGCGAAACTTGTTAGCACTTGTGTGTGACAGGTATCTTTTATAAGTACGGCGGCCATCTTCGCGGCCATCTTGGATTGTAGAGTTTCCCAGGCCGGAACTTTCTGGGAACTTTGTGTTATGGATACTACAGACATTGAACTTTCAGAAAACATAAGTTTCATTTCTGTATGAATATTTTCCGGGTTCAGCCTATTTTGAGGCTCATAAGAGTTAAAAGTATAATTGTATGCACATATTCGTTTCCGGACTGTAACTTTGTTATGCATTGAAGGATTTAGAAATAACTTGAATGTCAAAAACGTTCAACACATCAAGACGACATGCCGCGTACAACTCTTGTTTAAAACGTACATTACAAGTAAAACAATTTGTTCGCGGTCTAAAAATATAGATCTTACAGGAAATCAAACTTGAACATGCAGACGTATGTTTTATAAATCGTGAAAATCAGTGTAATTCCAATCCGACTATGTTTCAGTTGAAAGACATTGCGTCACGAGTTTCGTCAATAGCAGAGCAAAAAGCTAGAACTACCAGTTCCAGGGGATCATGAATGGATCATGAACTTGTATTGAACCAAGTCCTATTCCCGGTTGCTTTTGCAAACTAGTTCTTAAAACCTTTGATTTTGTCAATAAAGTATAATTACAATAACGGAATAGTTCGCTCTTGTGCAGGTCCACAATACTGGTCAAAACCATACACCCCCTACCCCCTCCATTTTTATTGCATATTTGGCATTTCCATATTTTTCATTTTTGGGGGGAAAGTGTAGGCACGTGCCTACAATGCCTATAGGAAGCTACGCCCCTGTATACTGCATATTTCTTAAAATATTGTTCATATCCTGCAGTAAAAGTAAAATGTCATAATAATGAAAATATAACTGTTTATATCCTTTGCACACCGGCATATTTTGTTACACACTCGACAGACATGCATGTGTTTTTGTAAACACTGTACATCACGTTATGCTACTTTCGGTTTACTGCGCGTGTTGTATACGTCAGCAAATAGATTGAGCTGTAACATGAAAGTAAAATTTCCATTGGCCCACCTACAGAGGTCAAGCGCAGGGGTCACCCTGCCTGCTAACCTGCGCATGGACTTCTTTTTTTTTTTTGGCTAACGAGAGGTCAATTTTAAGCGTTCTCATAAGATGTCAATATACGTAGGTTTGAGAGACATGCATGTGTTTTTGTAAACACTGTACATCACGTTATGCTACTTTCGGTTTACTGCGCGTGTTGTATACGTCAGCAAATAGAGGGGGGGGGGGGGGGGGGGGGGGGGGGGGGGGGGGGGGGGGGGTTGATCTGTAACATGAAAGTAAAATTTCCATTGGCCCACCTACAGAGGTCACGCGCAAGGGTCACCCTGTCTGCTAACCTGTGCATGGACTTCTTTCTTCTTTTTTTTGCTAACGAGAGGTCAATTGTAAGCGTTCTCATAATATGTCAATATACCTAGGTTTGAATACGACATGTCTGCTTTATGTCTGTGAAAATGTTTTTGCAATGAAAATTTTCAAACCTGGTAAAATTGTGTCCAAGGTCATTTTCAATGTTGTCTTAAAGTGTCAGCATTTGCCTCGGACGTCTGAGTTTTCAACATTCAGGAGCTGTCGGCATAGCCTTTAAATTCATACAGACAAAACGTGTTCCATACGGTAACTGTCACTTCTATGGAAGGCCAAACCTGTCTTAACCCGCGTATACGGTTTATTACCTATCGACGTTCAAAGGATATAAACAACAGGAAATAAGTTATAAAACAATTATCTGTACAAATCAATAAAATTTATGGTCCTACTAATGTACTACATGTCAGGTCTACAGACACATTGCTGGACTTAATCAGACAGGATTTTAACAGATAAGGGGCAATAAAACGATTAACATATTTGACCACCTGCGGTTTAGGGGTGGAGGGGGTCACTTATGAAGGAGATTTTAATTGTCTTTCAGGTATGATAAATCACTCCCGCTAATCTGTTTACGGTAGTATACGGCTAAATGGGTTGGAGAGTATTGTTGTTTATCTTTTGTATACGTATAGGTCGCGGCCTTTTGTTAGGAAATTACGATATACATGATTACGATATATACAGATACATTCTGGACAAATGTGTGCATATACAGAATTACATAACCTTTAACCTATATGTGTGACCTTGTCCTTTGAGGTAGGGACGTGGGTCTTGCACACGACACGTCGTAATCATGTGCTGAACTGTTATGCCATATGTTTTGAAAATCCCTGTATGACAAAGTTTCAGCCCGGACACGAACATTACCGGACGGACGGACGTACAGACGGACGAACGGACGGTTTGATTTTAGTATGCGTCTGTTTGGGAGAATACAAAACCAGTAGTATTTATCAATTAAGATAAAAAGTTTATATACTCATTGACTAGAAGATATATGGTGTTTACTTAATCCAAATAGACTTGGACAAATCAAAGCCGCAGAAAATAGCAAATCTTATTGATATATAATTAAGCGGTCTTTTAATCAGATCAAAAGCGATAAGTATTGAGGAAAATGCAAACAATAGTAAGTGTTTCGCAAATTTAGAAAAGCAAAATGCTGCAACGAAACGTATATATAAATTGGTCATCAACGACAAGGAAAATGAAAAACAAGAGGACATGATAAAAAAAGATGTCACATAGTGTAGTAAATTATATAAAAACCCTGTAGGACAAAACACGAGAGATTGGAAAAAATTACCTTTGTTCGTCCATTTTCAACATTTTAGTCCGTCTAACTTTTGCACCTGACTTCAAAAATATCAAACCGATACACGCTTGAACCCTTGCAAAGAAAGTACTAGAATTGAACAGATAAAATCCTGTCAAATCCTGTCTTAATTTGTTTTCTGTTTCACCTGACTTCATAGTATGTAAAACATTTAAAGCTATGATATTTCGCAACGATTATTTTCCATGAAGTCAAGCAAAAATACCAAATTTGTATTCGTACAAAGGAGACATTTTATAAAAAAGTATCAAATTACAGTTATGCATCATATCATATCAAGCCATCTTAAAGGGGCAACTCTATATTTGTAGTGTATTTGTTGTGTGCAGCTGTAACTTGATACCTCCAAAACTACCTGTCAATTAAACTGGAGGTTGGCAAAGAGTGAATGAGTCACAATAGCAAGCAGACGATTTTAGCTCTTGAGCTGACTAGGGGCTTCTTTGCGCTTCTTATTTTCTATGAGCCTTTTGGAATCAGATGAAAATTTATCCACCTCCTGAATCATTTCATCTCACTTTCTTATTATTCCATGATATTCATTCATATTCTCCCTTTTTAGAAAATTTAAAGATAAATACATTATTTCACAACTCACAGAGTCAAATTTTGCACAAGGCCTGATTTTGTGTAATTTCCTACAATATAAATACATTGTGGTAAAATGAATATGTCAGCACCCAATTAAGATAGAGTCACAAAATTATTGGTAATTATATGCCATCGGCATGCAGGTCTGTTTTTGTTTTGTTTTTTTCGAAGGACAAAAATTCCAGACATGAAACTGATACATGTGTCAGAAAAAGGAGGGAAATTATCACAACAGTTCAGAACACAATACAATGTATATGCATGTAGTTGATGTAGAATAAAGTTATATTTTAATAAAGCATTGCAGAAAAAGTGCATAAGAAGGCATGTATTGTTTATATCAAAAAAGAGTAAATGGAGCTATTTGTGTTAGTTTTAATGTTCTTGACACGGATTTGAAAGTTCATAGTGATGATAACATGGGATTATGTAAATTGTAGACCATCAAGGAAAAAAATAAAACGGAGAAATCATTAAAAGCAATAGTAAAGTCAATCTAAAGCCTCATTCTTGGATAATAATGGATCATAATATATAATGATAATATTAACTGACCCTGCATGTGCGGTCCTTGCAGTGGTTTACTAGGAGGATTCTTCGTCTAAGTCATATAAACATTTTTTAAAATTTATACCAACACTGTTTATGGTTGGCATTATGTAGCTTTGACCAAGAAATGGAAGACTACCTGAACCAGGAAATAGTATCATACAACAAAAAATTATTATAGAAAATACTGAACTATACTTTAGTCAGAATGGACTTTTGAAGTAAAGTATAGATGAATGGGGGAATAACAAACATATCGAACCGCAAGGGAAGTTGTGTCCTGTTGTGCATTTTTGAAAGTTAGACATTTATACCAAAATTAAAAAGTTCAATACTGACTACTTGAAAAACATATGGCAACTTGAATAGATTTCTGCACAAAAACATATGTTTATGTTACATGTATCTGCTAACTTTTAACTTACTTATTTAGGTCTTGATTACCTTAATGGTTCATTATAATGAAGGATATTCTCATTTTATGGAAATAAACTTCTGTAATGCATGTGTATAAACATCACCACGTGGCCTTTGTTTACAAACACAGAGTTTATCAGCAATTAGCCACACCTCCCGGGAAATTCAAATCTGAGATCGTCTGCTTGACAGATTGATTTTTGTTCTCAAAGTCACTTTTAGAATAGATATGTCATTAAGATTTTTGGATGAGCTGTTATGAAATGGCACAGTTTACCTTTGTAACAAATTTCAAAGGAAACAGTTCTGTAATTTTGTCAAAATTTTTTAAAAACTGTCCCTGATGTGAAACATGTTTGAAATTATTGAAAAACCTGCCCTATTTTGTTTGTTTGTTTTTTGTTTGTGTGTACATGTAATTGTGCTTATTGGGTCCACCATCCTCTAAAGAGGCTATCATCGGTACGACCCGAAAATCTGCCCCAGCGCCATCTAGTGGTTAATATAGTCCAGTTACCCCTTTAAATGTAAAAATTAATTGATATAATAGATCATTTCTATGCCACAGGCTCGCTAAAATTATGCGTTATTAACTGACTTTATACCGATATTTCAGATCTTTTATTCACGACACGACAGAAGATTAATCCAGTCTTATTGAAAAGTATATTAAGTGTTTTGAAATAAGTTTTTGTATCGGTATACACAATACCCGTAAGTGGATTTTAATTTTTGTTTCAAACTACCAATTCAAAAAATAAACCTGTCGTAAAGGCCGCTTCAAAGAATCAATTTAAGCAAGAACTATCTGAAAAATAGATGGTACTCGCAATTCTGAGTACGTGATACTTCATAGTAATAATTTCTGACAAATATTATCATAATGCACCACGAGGTTTACAAGATGAAGCGATACCAATACTTTCTATTGACAGGTCCCAGTGACCTCGAGCGTTGACACATACATATACATGTAGTAACCCCTACTCATTATATGCATAACCAGACTTCATAAACTGATTCTTTCTGGCAAGTTTTATTACAAACTGTTTATGAGATAAAGTAAAATTCAAGAGGTGCGTTGAAGTCTCGATAACTTGATAAGTAACCATAAATCGAATACTTTTCATGCAATCACATAGACAAAAGCATTATGTACGCTCGATCTACTTTATCCGGCAGCGAAACATCCCTGTGTAAGAAGTACAGTATAATGGAAACTACCCATCTTAGAAGAGCTAAAGCAAAACAGGTGCTCCCACGAACAGTGCCGTGCACGTCATCGAGGGAAACAAACTTTATCCTCGTTTTACTTATCATTACATGTATTACTCTACACTCATAATTAACGTTAGTTGGGAGGTAAAAACATATTATGTTGATAGATATGAGCTATTATAAAACTAATCACGAAAGACTGAAAACGCGAGAATAGTTTATTGATCCTTTCCATGCGGTATTATCCAATTAAAAGGTGCCAAACATAGTAAATTTTTCAATCAACAAACAATGTTATGCATTTTACTTTTCATTTCATTGTCGGTTGAAAGGTTACCAACTTACGGAGAAAAGCAAGCTTTATACGGCTGTGCCGAAAAATTAAAAATCTCGTATACATAGGCTGCATCAACGAAAATTGCCTTTTTGTTACGTATAGGCCACGGCAAATTGTCCGGATTACGGTGAAGCATTCACATCGAATCTTCAATTTTACGTTTTTATCATTACTTTATAAATGTAAGGCTATAAAAACAAGATCGAAAATAAGTTAAATTCATGGATGTAGTGTAATATCGCGGCTTATACACGGTAAATGGAACTATGCTCAATAGTGGATCTTACTGTATGTTCCACATGTGTAAATTAAGTACAATTTTAAGTTATAACAGCATTTACACTTGCTCTCACATATTCAGTTTAGAACAAAAGAGTTTGCGTACTGTTATCTAACGAACTGCAATGACAGGCAAGTACAATGGAAAATTTCCTCCATTTTAAACTGTCTTACTTTTAGACCTGACTGACTTTATCGACCCGATAGACGTTCGATCCCTTGCACACATTGTGTGGGAATTATATCTTACGTTACACTGTGCCAGTTTCACCCGACTTCAGAGTATATGGAACATAAACACTTAAGATATTTCGCAACGATACTTTTCCATACATTCAAGCTAGAAATAGCAAATTTCTATTTGTACAAGGGTGACAACGTACTAACAAGTACAAAGTTACAGTTGTGAATCTTATGATATAAAACAATCTGAAATGTAAAACATAAAAAAAATATATATAAAGTAAAAGAAACAACATAATATTTTGATACAATTTCTGTTTGCCACCATATACAATATAAATCACTAAAACACGTCAATGTTTGTGTACAAATGGGTGACTACATCTCGAATATCATGTGTTTATTTAATCGATCCTCCATGGTCTTGTTGGTGCTTCTCCCGTCTATTCTGCTGTTGAGGTGTTTGAACATTTAATTTTGAAATAAGTGTTACGAAAAGACCTTGGACATCACACCATTTATGTGACCCTTGATTAGAAGCAGTAATTCTATTTTATTATGTTATATCCACAAAACGTGTAGCCAATCAACAGCCGCATGCATAATGTCGCCGAAAATTTGGAGGTCTAACAAAATATGCAGTATTTGTCTTTTAGAAGTGGTATATTTCATCTAATACACAATAACAACAGGGGTTGTCAATGCCAGCTTTTTGATACTCTGCTATGTAAAAAAGTATTCGAGTGAAGACGAAAGTAGGAGGCGTACTGATCAGTTATGATACCAGTTTTAGAGTGAAAACGAAAGTAGGAGGGGTACTGATCAGTTATGTAACAAAATTTCGAGGGAAACCGAAATTAGGGGAGGTACTGATCAGTTATTTTACCAGTTTTTAAGTGAAAACGAAAGTCGGAGGGGTACATTAGTGCACATAGTCAAAGTAATTTGTTGAGGTGCACGGATAAGAGATTAAATCAATATGTACAAGTAAAATAGAATGCCGACATTTGAGAGTTGGTCGTCTTCTACGTCTCCCTGTGATGTGCAAATACAACTGTTGACTTCTCCAATAGATAAATCGGGTTTAGGTATATATAATCATGAGGCAGTCTTTGAACACTTTTGAGTTTTTAAGTTTACCTTACATTATCGTCTGTAAAGAAACGCTATATCAGAAGGCAACTAATCGATAATTATTGAGGATTACAGAGAAAACTGCGGTACGCTTTTGTAAATAAACGGTCAGGGTCATCTATTATTGATTATTGATTGCTTATAAAAACATTTTACGGGTATCATAATATGGGTATTTATCTTAGTCATTGATGTTTTAGTATATCCATTAATCTGTGACAATATAAAATATTTAGTGTCATGATTTTTAAATGTAGATAATATGTATAAATTATATTAGACTGTCTCTCATAATTCTTATAAGAATGGCATATATGTTAAATCTTATTTATATAGTATAATGAAATGTATTTGTATGTAACATGTATGGTGAGACGTAAATAAACTATAAAATCTGCTTTATCACCAAGACTTAAAATCTTTTATAGGCCAAGGAAGTTGTAACAGTTTTAAGTTGATAGCACAATTTCATTAAAAATTAAATATAAATGAATTTAATCTTGGGCATGTATTCACTTATAACGCGAGGTGATCCAATACTTTATTACCGCAATTTTACATTCATGACCGCGTCAGTCGTTGGGTGGTTATGGACGCAGACGTGTAATCACAAAACCTTTCACTGATTGGGGGTCATGGGTACGATCCCTGCTACCGACCATAACTCTTCATGTAAGAACTTTGGAACTTTCTTACGTATTATAGGGATCTAGTACTGACCATTCCTATAACCGATGATTACGTCAACTGTCTCTATATATTACTAACATACTGTTGAAAAGTGGGCGTTTAACAAACTGACTGCATTTGCAGTCATATTTAAAATAAAAATGCATATACATGTTGAAGGTGCATTTTCATATAGAATATGGTTGTTTCTACTTTTTAATCATTATGTTGATAGATTGCGACAAAAAATATCACATTCTTGTTCAACAGGCCGATTGAAATTGTCAAATAGATACGTTCTAGTTCAAAATGACAGATGAATAGTTACAGTCTTCATTGGGATAAACCCTGAGGAATTATGTCAACTGTCTGCTTAATACTGTTACTTGGAAAACTTGGTTTAGATCATAACTAAATAATACAAATTGAGTACATTTGTATCACTAAAATATCTCTATCAAATCTGGTTAAAAATCGTTTCTGCCATGTTTTAAATATAACCATTAGCATAGTGATCATTGAATAAAATGACTAATTGATTATTGAGAAAGATTGGGGAAAAACGGTTGACTGAAATCTTAATCTTGACACCTGCAACCTGAAAGGGTTTCATAAATGTGATATTTATGGAGTCATGGGTCATTGTTATATATTAAGAAAATTACTTTTCAATATTTTCCCAATAAAAACAAAAATAATATCAAACAGGGAAAGCCACGTACCAAAAACGCAGTGTCACAAGTATGTCTTTTAAACACTTGTATCCTTGATCTGTATTTCAACAACTAGTTGAGTGCAAATCTAAATCTAAAGTAAATAAATTCAAAATGTACAGTCGATTCGGAATTTCCACTTAGTTGTATATCGGCTATTTGTATAGTCCTAATTATTATATGCATACAAACTTAAACAGCGATCGATCCCTATATGATTATTATTAAAAGTTTTTCGCATAATTGAACCAATTTTTTTATCAACTCCGCTTAATTGTATATCGCATTGTGTCAAAACAGTCAACAAGTCTACTGTCAAACACGTGGTTAAGAAGAATTCGTTCTCAATAATTATAAATTTCATTCTGATGTAGCATTTAGATGAAAACAATATAACAACACTTGGTCTAATATGACCCGTCTTGACTTCAACAATAAGATAGTAAAGTGTGTTGAAATGTAGATGTAATTCGCTTATTACTTATTTCCTGTGCTATTTATGAAAATAATTACCCAACAGTAGAAAGTATTTTTAAAGCATTTACTTTGATATTTTACAATTTATTATGCAGGCATTTTTCAAAATATTCTGATATATCAAACAGACTGTATTTACAATAATAAAGAATTTTGTGACAGTTGAGAAAGATTGATTTGAACTAAGATTTGGTTTACAAATATATTACATAAAATGCAGATTTCCTTTAAACATTTATATTCTTACCAATCAGTTGAACTTTAAATCGGCCTTTAATTGGAAATTACTTTCTTTAACAGAATTGTTATTTGGTTAATGAAGTTAAGGGTAGGTATCATTAACATGAAAATTTGGTTCATAGATGAACTATAACTCTAACTGACCCAGTTTTTAATTATCCCTCATTATGTAAAACGCGTGTCCGTAACTTGAAAACTATTTAAGGCATTGACTTGATACTTCACACATTAGTCAGCCCGGATAGCTCAATCGGTAGAGCACGAGACTTGTAATCTCGGGGTAGCAGGTTCGATTCCAGGGGCTGACCAACTACAATTTCTAACAGTCTTTCGCATGAGACTAAAACCTAGGTCCCATGTATGGGTGCTATACACCTGGCATGTATAAGAACCAGGGGTGTCTCTGGAATTGGGACGCTTTCTGTATCTTGCACTATCCTCCGAAACCGAAAAGGTTATTGAGAGAAGTGTAGTGGCTATAAGAACCATAACTCTAACTGATCCAATGTATGAATTATCTCCCTTTATGCAATATGCTTGTCCGAAGCATACATGTAAAATATAAATTTGATACACATATTGAAAGAGGACATTAAGATGGAAAGTAGTGATCAAGTACTTAATTCTTGATTGTTCAAATCATGATCCCCGGGTCAAAATTGACCCTGCCCGGGTGATTATTTGATTTAACCTATATAGGAAAATTAAAAAAAAAATTCATCTCCAAAACCACAAGATCTAGAGCTTATATATTTGTTCTGTATGATTGTCTATTTGACCTCTATCAAGATTTTGTTCAAAGCACGCCCCATGAGCCAAAATTGACCACACCCAGGGGTAACCGGGTTTTAATATAGATTTATGTAGGAAAAGCTTGCTTGCGAAACCACAAGGTATAGAGCTTATATTACTTGTGTGTAGCGGTGTCTAGGGGACATCTATCAGGATTGTTCAAATTACGACCCCGAGTCAAAATTAACCCTGCCCCCAGGGGCACTTGATTTTACAAAGGCTTGAATAGAAAAACTTTAAAAATCTTCTCGAAAACCACAAGACCTAGAGCTGAGATATTTGGTATGTTGAATTGTCTAGTGTACCACTACTAAGATTGTTCAAATCATGCATACCCTGGTGTAACCAAGGGGTCACTGTATCTATAGATTTTATATATATTTTTTTAATTTCTATTGCAAAACCACAGGGTCTAGAGCTTAGATATTAGTACATGTACTTAGCATTGTCTATAGTAGGATTTTACGCATTGAGCCAAGACTGCACTTATATATTTATAGAAGTTCCAACAATTCTACGTAATAGGTAAGTCAGGTTTGAAATAGTAAGTTGATATTCAAAGTTATAATGTACATGTTTTGTAGTCGAAATGGCCGAGACGGTAAGGCACTGCACTGTTATAAAGTAGTATGGTAAGGTACGGGTTTGAACGAAAGAGTAGATTTTTTTCTTTCTTGTCTTTTTTTTCAATGCCTTTTTCGAACTTTTACGAATAGCATCCGCGAAGCATATATATGCGATTGACGACATGACTGAAAGATGCAGACATATATACAGCCAGTATGGGTAAAGATTTTATTTAAATACATGTAAGTGAAATATAGATACATGTATCAAAAGATAATAATGTAGCAGACTTACTGTGAAAAAGGAATTCAAAAATTCTTACGGAGGCTTGAACTAGCATCATCTAGGTTTGTAGTTATAGTTATGTGCGTGAACAGCTTCGCAAAATTCCTCTTCGATGGTACATGTATTCGTGTAAAAAGAGGTTTATTGTAATAAAGCGTGTAAATGTAAGTAACTCGTGCAAAAATGTTATCTGCCTTTAGTGTTTAACCAGCACGAATGTACTCGTCTAAAAGGTCAAAGCTCACGGGTCAAAACCCTATTATAGTCGACATCTAATAAGTTTGTTAAAATCTTGGCCCCCCAAAGAGGGTGGGGGGGGCACTTGTTTTACATAGACTTATATATAGGTAAACCTTAAAAAATCTTCTTGTCTAAGCCCGCGAGACCTACTGTAGAGCTTAGATATTTGGTGTGTAGCTAGACCTCTACCAAATGTGTTCATGTCATGCCCCTGGTGTCAAAATTGACAACTCCCTGGCGGTCCCTTATCTGTATATAGAGATGAAGGAAAGCAAATGACTTCCTTAGCAACCAGTGACTTCCCCTAACAATCCGTGACTTCCCCTAGGAACAAGTGAATTCCTTAGCAACCATTTACTTCCTTAGCAACAACTTAGTCCCCTTACAACAAATGAATTTCCATAGCAACCAATGAATTTCCCTCCCAACCTGTCACTTTCTTCGCAACCTTTTGCATCATCCTGCCACCTGTGACATCCTTAGCAACCTTTGACGTCTTAGGTAACTAGCAACAGTTACTTTGTTTGGCAATCACTTACTTCCCCATACTATACTACACATATTTGCTGCATTAACTTGACCATAAGGGTATAAATTAATCAAGTAAAGGCAAATAACACGCACTCCAAAACTTTAGAATTGGATAATTGTATCTGAGTCTTTGTTAATATTCAGATACAACAGTTTTACAATCAAGCATAATCATAAAGCACGTGTCATAACGATCCTTGTTAATTGGCATGGAGGTGTTATTGCAACAGGCGAGAAAACAAATTAAAGACTGTTATAGCATACCATGGATGTTGCTACTGTACCAATTTTCATTTTTCATTTTCGTATTATTTTGCATGAACTATAAACAAAAAGGACAGTTATTGAAAGATAACTTTCCTGTACAAGCATGATAATTTCAGTGTTTATAATATTGTAAATACATGTATGATAATGAAAATGTGTAATGAATATATATATCCAGAGAACTTTATTTGATATAGTTTATCTGATGACGATTGAATAATTTGAAATAAATATGTGAGCTTAAAAAGCATTTATTTCGAAAAACGACGTTGATCCTTTCAACATGCTCACATATAGTATATACATGTAACTGCCTAAATTTTGTTTTAAAAATAAAAAAAAGTTAGAAATAAACTTACGAACAAAATGCAGTCTTCATTCATCATTGTTCATCATTTGTCGACGGGAAAATCATTTTTCATGTGCAAATATTGTGTATTTGCACTGCATTGAATTTCGATTCGCCGATCAATTATCACATTTTCATAGAACAAAGCAGGGAAGCACAAATCTATTTTGATAAAAAATTATTAAAATAAAGTGAAAAGAATGCAAATTACTTCAGTAACTTTATAAATAGTTGTGTTACCTTTTAATGAGTTAAAGATGTTTTTCCTATATATTTCAATGGAAATATAGTGTCCTTAGGCAAGACACATATAATTCCACATTGCCTCTCTCTCTTCGATGTTGATTCAATCTGGAATGAGTCTCGAGAGCGATTAATCTAATTTGTAAGAATTTGATTTGCAATCGAGAATAAATAAATTAGAATAAATATAAATAAATTTCAAATAAATTGATCGATAACGCTTAATCGATAAACCCATATAAGCTGTTTTCAAGGGAGACAATTTCTCTGGAAAGATTTTTTGGGATGTATGCCGCAAATTAAATTGATATAGTTTATATTTATATATGTACAGAGAAAAGAAGTAATAAATAGATATAGGGCAAATTTCATTAAATTAACTGTTTAATGAATACTATAATGTATTAAAAATAAAGCTTTCCTTGCATAAAAAGCTCAAGAGGATCAGAAGACAGTGATCACAACTTCAATGCTTTGAGTTTGACAGTTTTTTGCTAAGGTTCTAAAATAGTCCGGTCGATCTTTCATTCTGGAAAGTACCTTAAGTTGTTAAAAGAGGTGTTCTGAAAATTAACAGTGTGACAAGTGAACAATGGATGTCATGAACAGACTACATGGATATGCAAGCTGATCATGACCTCCATTAATCAGAAGGGCAGAACCTGTTGTGACTTGCATGGTAAGAGTTATGACTTTATTTTCAGTGGTGTGTTGATAAATTAAAAAATATATACTGTACCTGGTCTTTCAAACGCTGGCTTGTGATTGGGTTAGCTGTGATCACAGTTTTAAAAGTTTCACCCATGAACAAACAGAAATTTGTACTAGGGTCTCTTAGAAAAGTATAAAGCAAATAAGCTTCCCTGTTAATTAGTGTCCACTCTTTAATGAGTATACATGTGAAACAGGAGTGCATATACAAGGTTGTAGACAATTTTCTTCAACATGAAAGTCTAGACAGCTTTGATATATCAAATAAACCAACGTACAGTGAAAGGATATTTATGGAAAACTTTGTCAGTTGTGCCAAACTGTTCGTGATTATATCATAAAACGGTCTTTCCTTGAAATTGCAGAATGATGGTATCAAATATTTAAAAACTTGATTTTATTCAAAAGCCGTCCTTTGAAGTTTCCTTTTACAAATCTACATTGTATAAACTTTTGAATTACGTGTCGTTGCGCTTATTTTAAATGCAAACGTGTTGTGTTGCTATTTGAATGAATTTTCTATTACAATGTAATAAGGTACAATTAGTTTTTCCTATTTTGCAAGTATTTGGTCTATAGCTGGCATCTGAAGGATCTGACATTGACTGAAACCTGTAGAAGTGTGGAAATTGAGATAATGTTTCCCAGCACTGCAATGTCAAGTTGTGACTCACTCACGCTGACGCATAGAGTACATAATGTTAAATTGATTTTAATTTTAAGTATTTCTATATCTAACCACAGTTTAATTTTATATTTACATTTGGTTTATGCATATGGAAGCGTAAATTTGAATTGATTCTCAACAAAATCCCGAAATAAAATGTTTTGATGGGGTTAATAAGATTTTAGTGTATATGTTATTTGTATAAGAATTTGCATGTAGAAAAACTTGATCTATTCGTTAAGTTCAAACTTATACAAATAAAGTACAGCATGTTTCTAGTTATATATAATTCCCTTCATTGTTTAAATTATAAACAGAAGGTTAATCTACTGATACTGATACTACTGAAGATAATGATGCCGCTGCTGCTGCTGATGATACCGATGATGATTATTATTTTACAAACGATGATAATTTCTTCAAGCGACAACTCTTCATAAACCATTTTATAGAATTCCACCAATCTTGACATGGCATTTAGCTCCCTGTCAGTATGTACAATGTAGAATTATAGGACAAACTTTAAAAATCTTGTTGTGACTGTGGCATGAAGGGGTTGGTACTCTGGTAAGCGACAAATGGTCATAATGGGCTATAATGGCACTCTTTTTTAATTACCTCCCTTTATGTATTATGCTTGTCCGGGCCATTTAAAGTGTTAAGTTGATATTGTCCAGACAGATTAACCTGATTCTGACCTTTATGCCCTGAATAAATTAATTTCCGTGAGCATTTCGTGTGTTTACGGTTCTTTTTGTACCAAATACGGAAATTCCCGCCGGTTTACGATTGATTGTGAACTGTTAATTAACGACTACAGAGGTATTGTTAGCCGTGGGTAAGTGGTTAGCGTGTAGAAGTGTAAATCTAATGAAAAAAACATGGAAAAACGAGAGTTCGAATCACATTAAGTGATTCATTTTAAATCAGTATTATTTTATTGATTTTATATGATATGTAAACGGAAAACAGTCGAATACGGCATACATCACGAGGTTTGTGTTTCTGTTTGGATAGATCAAAATATTAAACAAGAGGGCCAAGATGGCCCTATATCGCTCACCTTGGTACAAGTCCACTTGCCAAGTGGAAGATCACTAGATAATGTTATATACCAAATAGGTTTTCCTATATACGCCTTTGTAAAACAAGTGACCCCCCGCCCCATGGGCAAGGTCAATTTTGACCCCAGGGGCATAATTTGAACAAACTTTGAAGAAGTCTACAAGGCAATGCTACATGCCAAATATCTAAGCTCTAGGCCTTGTGGTTTCAGAGAAAAAGATTTTTAAACTTTTTCCTATATAAACCTATGTTAAACTAAGTGACCCCCTGTAAGGAGTCAATTTTGACCCGGGGGAAATAATTTTAACAATCTTGGTAGAGGTCCACTAGCCAATGCTACATGCCAAATATCTAAGCTCTAGGCCTTGTGGTTTCAGAGAAGAAGATTTTTAAAGTTTTTCCTATATATGCCTATGCAAAACTAAGTGACCCCCCGTGCGGGGTCAATTTTGATCCGGGGGTCATAATTTGAACAATCTTGGTAGAGGTCTACTAGGCAATGCTACATGCCAAATATCTAAGCTCCAGGCCTTGTGGTTTCAGAGAAGAAGATTTTTAAAGTTTTTCCTATATAAGCCTATGCAAAACTAAGTGACCACCCCCAGTGCGGGGTCAATTTTGACCCGGGGGTCATAATTTGAACAATCTTGGTAGAGGACCACTAGACAATGCTGCATGCCAAATATCTTAGCTCTATGCCTTGTGGTTTCAGAGAAGAAGATTTTTAAAATTTTCCCTATATATTCCTATGCAAAAACTAAGGGCCCACCCGCGCGGGGTCAATTTTGCCCCGGGGGTCATAATTTGAACAATCTTGGTAGAGGTCTACTAGACAATGCTACATGCCAAATATCTAAGCTCTAGGCCTTGTGGTTTCAGAGGAGAAGATTTTTAAAGATTTTCTTATTTGTTGCCATAGCAACCAGAGTTCTGCATGGAATGGAATTCTTTGAACAATTTTGGTAGAGCTTCATGCAAGGAACATTCCTGCATAGTTTTATCAACATTGGCCTAGAGGTTTCAGAGGAGATGTCATTTGAATCAAAATGTTGACGGACGACGGACGGACGACGGACGACGGACAATCATCGATCAGAAAAGCTCACCCTGGCGTAGCCAGGTGAGCTAAAAATGAGTATAATGAAATAATACTAAATACCATGTACGTGAAGTTAGCTGCCAGTTGCCAGTTGCCGGTTGCCAATTAAATGCGAATTCTGTCTGTAACTGTGAATAAAAAGTGAATTGGCAACTGGCAACTGGCAGCCAGATACCAATTCGAGTTTTATGTAAAAGTCTGAACAAAAGTTGAATTGGAAAAGGGCAACTGGCAACCAGCTTCATACTCTAGATGCCAATTCAACTTTCAATTGCAAATAGCCTATTCGTTCAAACACATGAATTGGCAACTGGCAGCTTGCAGCCAGATGCCAATTCGACATGAGTCACGAATTGTTGATAAAAAGTGAATTGGCAACTGACAGCCAGATGCCAATTCGTTCAACCTCGCGAAATGGCAACAAGCAGCCAGATGCCAATTCGAGTTTTATGTGAAAATCTGAATAAAGGTGAATTGGAAACTGGCAACTGGCAACCAACTTCATACTCCAGTGGCAATTAAACTTTCACTTGCAAATAGCCATTTCGTTCAACCTCATAAATTGGCAACTGGCAGCCAAATGCCAATTCGACTTCTGTCTGTAATTGTGAATAAAAAGTGAACTGGCAACAAGCAGCCAGATGCCAATTCGTTCAACCTCGCGAATTGGCAACTGGCAGCCAGATGCCAATTCGATTTTTATGTAAAAATCTGAATAAAAGGTGAATTGGAAACTGACAACCAACTTCATACTCCTGATGCCAAATCAACTTTCACTTGCATAGAGCCAATTCGATCAACATCACAAATTGGCAACTGGCAGCCAGATTTCAATTCGACTTGTGTCTGCAATTATGATTTAAAAGTTAACTGACAACTTGCAACCAGATGCCAATCATTCAACCTCGCGAATTGGCAACTGGCAACCAATAGCTAGCTTTATACTCCAGATGCCGATTCAAGCTTCACTTGAAAATAGCCAATCTGTTCAACCTCACGAATTGGCGACTTTGTATTAACGAATAATGACCAAAGTCGAATTGGCATCTGGCTGCCAGTTACCAATTCGTGAGGTTGAACGAATTAGCTATTTGCAGTATGAAGTTTATTGCCAGTTGCCAATTCATTCTTTTGATCAGAACTTTACACAAAGTTCGAATTGACATCTGGCTGCCAGTTGCCAGTTGCCAATTCGCGAGGTTGAACGAATTTGCAATCCGGCTGCCAGTTTCCAATTATCTTAAATTCACAATAACAGACACAAGTCGAATTGGGATCTGGCTGCCAGTTGCCAATTACCAAATGCGAAGTTGAACGAATTGGCATCTGATTGCCAGTTGCCAGTTGCCAATTCACTTTTTATTCACAATGACAGACAGAAGTCGAATTGGCATCTGGCTGCCAGTTGCCAATTCGTGATGTTGAACGAATTGGCTCTTTGCGAGTTTAACTTGAATTGGTATCTGGAGTATGAAGTTGGTTGCAAGTTGCTAATTCACCTTTTATTCAGACTTTAACACAAAAATCGAATTGGCATCTGGCTGCCAGTTGCCAATTTGTGAGGTTGAACTAATTGGCATCTGGATGCCAATTACCAATTGCCAATTCATTTTTTATTCACAATTAAAGACAGAAGTCGAATTGGCGTCTGGCTGCCAGTTGCCAATTCGTGTGGTTGAACGAATTGGCTATTTGCAGGTGAAAGTTGAATTAACATTAGGAGTATGAAGTTAATTGCCAGTTGCCAATTCACTTTTTATTCAGATTTTTACATAAAAATCGAATTGCCATCTGGCTGCCGATTGCCAGTTCACGAGGTGGAACGAATTGGCATCTGGCTGCCAGTTGCCAGTGGCCAATTCGTGAGGTTGAACGAATAGGCTAATTGCAAATGAAATTTGAATTGGCATCGGGAATATGAAGTTGGTTGCCAGTTGCCAATTCAACTTTTATTCAGATTTTAACATAAAATTCGAATTAGCATCTGGGTGTCAGTTGCCAGTTGCAGATTCGTGTGGTTTAACAAATTGTTATTTGATTAATACTTGCATGTGAAGACGAATTGGCAACAAGAGTGTGAGGTTTGCTGCCAGTTGCCAGTTGTCAATTGAATCGGCAGCTATCTTCACGCACATCTAAATACCCCCCAAAATAAAGTTAAAAACATTTAATGGGCTAAACTTGAACAAAACAAACGAGTTTTCACTTTCATTGGTAGGACTCGAACACACGAGGAACAGTTTAGTAATATAAAAAAGACCTTGCTACTGTTCCAACTGAGCTATCGACCCGATTGATATTATGCTTCGGTCTGAACGATATTTACAAACAAATGTATCAATAATGTTATATTATTTTCCTCGTGCATAGTCGTAAAATGAAAACCGAAGATAAATATAGACAGTAAATCGACAGTGATTTATGCTTATAGAGGTCAGGAGGATCAGGTTTTGTTGTCTGCGTAATACTAGATAAATTAGTAGAAGTGCAGTGAATAAGAACCACAACTCTAGCTCACCAAATTTTTGAATTACTTCCCTGTATGTGATATGCGTGCCCGGAACATAAGCTAATTGAAGGAGGCGAATATTAAGGAAGAGTTCTCAAGGTGAGCTATTGTGATCGCCTGATGTCCGTCCTCCATAGCCCGTCAACATTAAACTAGGTAATTTATTTACACTTTAGCATCTACATTTCACGACTCCTAATCATATCTACACAGAATGTGTATGACGGAAGAATTTGATTATTAGCTTGATTGGATCAATACTAACAGAGTTACAAATGTAGTTTTAATTAACTGGAGTTCCCGGGGATAAATAGTGTCCACCAATTGACCAAAAAACGGGTTATCCATATTAAGAATATCATCCAGATAGCGTGATGTATTATTGAAGCCACGTATGCAGAGGTGAGCGGGGATGTTATTTGTCGCTAATATTTATTTATAATTTAAATGTTATCCATATTATTATCGTTACACTTAACTCAATTGCCATAAGATCCCATATGCCAAAGTTGCCATGTCAGATTTCAGAAGGCACCTACTTAATTTCTAAGTTCACATCAAACAAACACAAATGGCTTCCCTACTTACATTCTCATGCGCACTTAAAAGCAATTCAAGAATTTATCTTTCTTAACTACGATTAGAAAATAAAGATAATAAATTCTTAACCAGAGTGTACCAAATGTAGAGACTCAGATAGAGAAAATGGGGAACAACTTACTAAAGTCTCCAATTAATTCTAATTATGCGTACTGCTACAACTGTAAGCTTGCAGAAACTATTGAAGAATTATTAGTCCCTACACTGGTTGTGGAGCCTTATTTATAGAGATCGAGACGTGTTTCTGATCTTTTTCTTTCTTTTTTGTGTTCCAGATGATATTTATGTTCATTGTGTAAATGAACGATTACTGTGTCTGTTGCCCATCGCTAGTGTTGAAGTTGTAGTACTTTAGACTTTTATCGTTGGTATAGGAGATGTATTCTGATCAACATCCATAGAGGAACTTAAGTCTTGGATATAGTGATAGATACAGAAAAGCCAAGTCATAGAGACACATCTGGTGTTTTACATGTCCGGTATACATGTATACCACCGATATATAAAACCTCGGCTTGAGCTCTCTCTCTAAATATTATTAATTATGTGATAAAGCACTGACTCTGTAACACATGACTTATTAGTTCAACGTGTACGTTATTCTTAGACCACGTCCATAGGAGACCCTTCCATTCTAGTTTTGACTAGCTATGTTTGCTACACTATTTGGTGTTGTTGTCTTTTTGCAGACGTACATGTATACTGTATTGTCCATTAAAAATCCTTCCAGTCCAGTTTTTGATACATGTATGTACGTTTGCTACACTATTTGTGTTTTTTGAAGATTTATACTGTATCGTCCGTTCAAAATCCTTCAAGTCCATTTTTGCTATCTATGTTTTCTACACTATTTGTGTTTTGTTTACAGACGTATGCTGTATCGTCCATGAAGAAGTATGTAAAGGAGATCCTTCCAGTCCTAGCGGACGATTTTGACAGCCTACCAGAAGCATCATATAACCGACATAACGTAAAGAAAGGGAAAGTTTGCCTGTGTCAGCATCTAGAACACGTTATATGGCACTCTGGATGCAGTTACAATCATCTGTAGACAAGACGGGGTGAAAAATTCAATGGCATTTACTCATTTTGCTTTAATATTTATACCCCCGAAACGAAGTTTAGGGGATATATAGGAGTCACCCGGTGGTCCGTCGGGCGGTCGGTCGGTCGGTCGGTCGGTCAGGTGGTCTGTTTCATTTTCCTTGTCCGGAGCATAACTTGAAAACTACTAGTTAGAATTCAATACAACTTCATAAAAAGGTCAAGCACATTAAGTGGAAGTGCACAAGAACCATAACTCCATCTTGACTCATTACAGAGTTATTGCCCTTTGTTACTTTTCCTTGTCCAGAGCAGTACTTGAAAACAACTGGTTGGAATTCAATTTAACTTCATACAATGGTCAAGTACATTGAAAGAAAGTGCAGTGCACATGAACTATAACTCTTTCTTGACTCATTACATAATTATTGCCCATTTTTAAGAGCATAACTTGACAACTACTGGTTGGAATGCAATACAACTTCTTATTATATACTTTCATATTGCCCCGTTTACTTTGCCTTAGAGAGTTCGTTCAGTATTCTACGGTACTGCACGTTGGTAAGGAATGATACTGAACGTTGGCAAGGGAGGGCGGTCCTAGCGATCAGCTCTACGGACTATTTTATTTGTTTGCAAACATCGTTTTAATGAGGTTTCTATGTCGAAGTTCGACAGTTTTTTCAATTAAATAAGCTACGGTCTGAAAATAAAAAAGAAACTTTAATCATTTTCAAGTAGACGTAAAAGAGTTTCGTTTTTAAAAAGGTTCGAATATTTTAGGGCACGCAATACTAGTTCTGGTTACGAAAGTTACTGGTACGTATATCAGCTTAGTATTGATAAACAAAAGGAATGATGTTTTGCATGTAGTCATAAGAAAGAAAAAACATTTTTAGGAACGTACATCAAGTTGATGTATTCACATTTCAAAGTAAAAACCTGCATCAGAAGGAAAAATCTTGCGTTTTTCAAAACAAGATGGCGGACGGCAACTGAAATTTCTTACCGTACAATTGACGTCAACGTTTCTCCTAATAAATGACGTCACGTATAAACAACAATATTGAATCGAGTCTATTAATACGCAATAAAGAAAATGTACATGGTAAAATAGTACGCTAGTTGTCTGAGTAATTTCAAGATTCATTTATTGTTTTTTGCTTAAAGAATGTCATTTTGTTCATATTCAATATGAAAGTATATAATAAAAAGCTCGTTGTTCCCGCCAAATCAACTCGTTCCAAGTAATATATCGCCATACAAGTTCAATAACCTATA
Organism: Saxidomus purpurata; assembly: GCA_022818135.1. Lineage (NCBI taxonomy): Eukaryota > Metazoa > Mollusca > Bivalvia > Venerida > Veneridae > Saxidomus > Saxidomus purpurata. Next base: position 34,626,365 of record JAFMSR010000006.1, on the reverse strand, counting down.
ATACAATGGTTTAGTACAATGAGAGGAAGTGCAGTATACAAGAAACATATCTCTATCTTGAGTAATTACAGAGTTAATGCCAAGAACAATATCTCTATTTTAGTTTTTTTTGCAAGGTATTCTGTTACTACAAACTTACTCAGTTTATAAAGCAGTCTTTCGGGGGTATTAATCACATTTAGTGATAGCTATAGTCTTTATAAAAATGTATGTCATACATGTATTGTTAATTTGTTATGTACTGGCTATTCGTCTCTGTCAAATGTATTTGTATAGATTTTTAAAGTTTTCAAGCATCCAACAACGCATTTTTGGTAGAAAAGTGTCAGTGCATGTAAAATCTCTGACCAGACCAGAACAATATCTAGCTGTATCGAATACTAGCTCAAACCAGTATTACTTACATATGTATGGAAGATTCCTGCTCAAACTTAGTGTTAGCTTTAGCATCATCTGAACGTTTCTCAATGTGTCAACAAAGAAAAGTAAAAATTACACTTCACTGACAGTGGATTTTGAAGTTATTAAATGTATTCGGTAAGTAGGCAGGCTTTTAAGCTGGACTTATCTTGTAGTTGGGATCAAACTATCACTTAAAGCGGTCTCTTTAAACTCTTTTGCCATTATTACATGTAATGTACTAGCATATTTAGTATAAGTTAGCTTGTAATATTGGATAAGAGCAGTTATGGACCAAAAATAGAAATATATTTTGTATGTTTAAAATGTAGATTTCAAATCAGAAAAGTTCTAAGAGTTTGTTTTGCTTCTGTCATATGAAAGTTTTATTTCTCTAAGCCTGACCATACAAGGATGGTATTAGACCTCATGAAATTTTTATACATGTATGTTACATAAGAAGCAATTTAAATGGTGGGGCATTTACGGAGATCTTCAACCCCGGTAATCACATCCGTGGGTATGCTTTGTTGCATCTATTATCGCCCTATATATCCGTAATATACTAGTATCCTATTTTTTATATATAAACATTTTATCTTATGTATATTTGTATAAACTTTTGAAATTTTTATTTTGTGGATATAATGACATTTTTATAAAAATTATTTTTCAGATGACAAGTTTTGTAAATTTCATTTTAACGTGTAACATTATTATTTTAACATTGCATTGCGTATGTGTATGTGTGTAATATTTTATTCGTATTTCATTTTGAATTAAAATGATATATGACCTTCGACGCGCGAAAATGTACCTTCGGACATTTGTTACATTATTCGACAATAATTGATAAAAAAGACCCATAAAATTTACATTTTTGTCACCCTCTTTAAATGCAAAACCAATAATAAAAACTAATAGCTACTATATTTTACTCAACAGAAACAAACTGTTTGTTTCAAAATCTTCCAAGACCATTACTATGGCAACAGCGATTTGAAATTATTCTTTTTATTAATCTTGGCTATACACTATGAAAAAAGCAGATCGTTGAAAGAAGACATGAAATATTTCACCAAATATAATATGTATTGAAAGAGTATATAATGTTGCAACCAAAAATAAATGATGCTGTTAGGAAATGATTACTGGAATAGTTTATTGCCCATGTAAATTGAAGTCAGTTTTGACGTCAAATTGTGGTATGTGACGTCATTTTTAGAGTGAACAATGACGCCTTAGGTATACTTTTTCAAAATGTTGTAGTTTTGTAAGCACTGAACGTAGGTAACTGAAATTTTCCACTATTGATATTGAAATACTGTTTCTTCAAATATGCAAGAAAGCTAGTTTCCAAGTATTTTGTCCGAAGGCCCATTTTCCCGTGTCGCTGGTCATATGTTAAGAGAACTTGACTGAATTAGTGGAATATCCCTTTGCTTGGTACTTTAAAATAACTTTGTGGATTTTTCTTTAAGTTTATATTTTTTTATCAACAAATATCTTAAGGTCAAACATCGTGTTGCTGAAAATAATAATTCAGGAGGAGTGAATCTTTAGCTCACCTTAGCATATAGTTCTCTTATCGGGCCGTTCATCGTCTATAATTTGCTTTGAACAATTTCTCATTAAACTACATTTTATTTAATGAAACTTCATGAAACTTTGACCAAAAAGGCTGAAAAAAGAAGGGGGGGGTCGGGGGGGAGAAAAGAAAATGTATTTTCCAAACTATAGACCGTAGCTATTGCCTAGTGGTTCTATAGCAAGTTTGTACATCATACTCGTATTTTAAATAAGCATATATAGGAACATTATTAAAATCTGCTTACAGGAAAGCACTAGCCATATTCACAGAAATGTTTCTTAAATGACACTTTATCTAGGTTGTTGAAACTGCCTTGATTTGTTAAGAACTAAATTTTCATATACGACTCTTTTTAGTAAAATGCCTTTGTAAACAGTTGTAATATGTTATAAAATTAATTTTGTCAATGACCGTTTTTAATGTCATTATAAAAAGTACAAATTACTTTGCCATTCATATCTCTAACAGGTTACACACCTATTTTCCAAGCGTGCTTCTTCATTATGGGCGATCATCATCATTTACTTATCTGCAAGACCCTCAATGTACCCTATAATTTCGACTTTTAGAATATATGTTTTCAGTTTACGAAAGCAAACAGAGATATGGATCAGGAGGCGACTTACGGACATTTCAGTGCAGTTCTTGTGTGGTAAAGCTTTTACCCCAAGATCACTCTCTGAAATAATGGAAATAGCGCCATATTTGCTGTTAAAATACACCAAAAAGTATCACATTGTTGCTGTCTGTAATTTACAACCCAAATGTTCTACCAGGTTTTCTACTTGATAAGCTTATAGGAACTCTTTCTTAGACACACTTATATAAATCAGCGACATTCGATAAGGCGTGACTTATGACCAATTATACTAGCACGAGAAAACGAACTATATTTAAGCTTTATACACCTTCTTTTATTAATCACAATCAAACCTTGATTAAATGTGTATGGCCACAAGCTATCTTTAAAGCTTGATTATTGGTCCATTTAGAAGTGAAAATGAAACAAGCCCATTTGAACATCTTTACAGAATCGAATTCACAGTATTTAATCATAATTAAACGTTGATGTAATGTGTATGACCACAAAGGCTCGACCAAGTTTTATTTTAGGCGCAAGCGGACAAAATATTAAGCCACACTGTTTCATTACCTAGCATACATGTATTTGAACTGACTGACAAACTGGAAGCCATATAATTGTAGCAATCTCAACCAAATCGTAAAAATAATAGTAATATTGGCATAGTATATTTGTCAAGTTTATTAATTAAATATAAAATTGGGCTATTGTTCACATCTTGGAATCCACTTTTTTCTTGAGCGAATATAATCAAACCAGTATTAAATACATTTGGCCACACAGTATCCTTTAGGCAATAGATCTGGTCAGGCTGTACAGTCAATAATGATTGGCTCAATCCAATATAGAACTATGTTTAGTTTCGTTTAAAAGTAGAAATACATTTTGTAAAGTAATTGCAAGAAAGTTCTTTCAGTTAAGCGTGTCAATATTGATAAAACTGTTGAAAGCGTAAAAGTATAAAAGGTTTAAACACAACTACTGTATGATTAATAACTGAGCTGGGCCACCGCCTGCTTGAATGGGTCAACATCAGACAGGGTTGAAATATGCGGGGGTAACCTTTTCAACAGGACTGTTATAGGGGGAAACGGAGTTCTTAAAGAAGTCCAAGTTAAAATGTGTTTGACAGATATAATCTGTTTTGGACTTCTAGAAAACTTGGCAGGGAGATTACTTCAAGATTGTAATGTATTTTGTAGAACCAGTTGGGACACTAGACGCTTGTTCTCAAAGTTGCTCCAGCCAAGGGAGTCTGCAGGTCTATCACACTAGTATCTCTTGGGTTATCATATTGACCTATCTGATTGTGCATCGATGGACCATTTCCAGCTTATGTATATTTACCTGTGTTGACAAATCTAATTGTTTCATGTTTTGTTTTGATGTTACGTTTGAGGAACCCTATCATTCTGTTTGCGTTTATTGTTATTCTGTAGATGTGTGTATTTCAGCTAAGGTCTTGGCAAATATCTACACCAAGGTATTTGCGTCCTTAACGAGGGAAAGTGTCTGACCATTAAATATATAAGGGAACTGAATGGTCGTTCTGCTACGTGTGGTATGGAGGACCTAGCATTTACTAAAATTAAATAACATGTCCCACAATTTTTCCAAAGTTTCTAGCTTAAGGAGATCATTTTAAACCTTTGACATTCAGAAAGGGGTGGCAGTATCGTCAGCAAATAGTCGCACATAGGAGGTACATGTAACCGTATTACGCAGATCATCTATGTAGGGTATGAAAAGCAGAAGTTCTAGGATAGAGTCGAAAAGCATAGGTCCTAGGACAGAGTCCTTGGAGGATACCTGATTTAACAGGAACTTGATCAGACGTGTAAACATTAACAGCTACTGACTGGGATCTACTTTGTTTGTCTGCCTGACTGGAGAAAAAAAACATGCCCATTAATATAAATTGATGACTAATGACTAATGAAAAAAACTTGTAATAGGTATTGGCTTCTGTGTGTAATAAATTGGTAAGACCACTTAATGAATTAATTTTTGATAGAACTGTTGATATAGCAGACTGTTGTAGAATCCCATTTACTATTTTTCTTTTTTCTTGTTGACTGATGTAATTTATCTTGATGTTAGGTTCTAACATATTCTGTTATTTGTTTGAATTTTTTTTATTAATTTCCCATCTTTGTTCAACTCTGAGAAATCTAAGAGTAAATTATTGACATATATCGATATATGTTTGTCACTTTGTTTACTCTTCTGCGAATATTACTTCTTTTGAAGGGAGGGTTCACTTAGTTGGTATACCTCGTGGCCCTATCAATTTCTTAGGGTTTTGTTTGAAAGAAATACAGCTTTAATTGTAGTGTATTTGAGAAAAGGCTAAAATGTAAGTGACGAAAACGAACTTTAAAATATCCTATTATGTTTTCCTGTTCTATAAGTAGATTCTAACCTCGTTAATTATGGCTTAGTCACGTAGACCTATTGATTTAAAAATATTGACAAATTGTTTTAAATATCCAATCTTAAAACAAAAAGTGAAAGGGAATAACTTATTTGTGGTCATTAATCATACACATATTTGTCACTTTGTTTACACTTCAGCGAATATTATTTCATGTGGAACCGGCCGTTCACTTAGTTGGTATAACTCGTGGCCAAATCCATTTTTAAATGTTTCAGTTGAATAAATATGTCTTTTTATTTTATGTTTTCCAGTGAAATAAAAGTGATAATCCAGTTTTGAAACAGTGGATTACTATTTTTATTTTTCACTGTTTTTGCAATCTTAAACCCAGATTAGCATCAAAACGTATAACCGAGCGTAATTAATGCTGGAAACCATGCGATAGAGTTTTAACCATAAAATAAACAGAAAAATTGTTGGTATCGGTGTAATATCACGTTAATTTCTTTCGTGAACACCCAATTTTTTTATTTTCACTCGTGGCTGCGCCACTCGTGAAAATATCACTTTTGGTGCCCACTCGGTGAAATTATAACGTGATCTTACACCGAAACCAACAATTATCCTCTATATCTTTTACGTTTATATATAACAATTTACAAATAGCTCTACAATATGTTTAAACTTAAACTTTGCTATTGCACGGACGTTAAAATACTGACGTGGGAATGTAGATATCGCCACCAAAGACAAACATACAGACATGTTTAAGTTTTATGTAAAATCTTCCTAGGCCTTGTCAATAAAACTTGTATTTTCATTTCGGTGGTAATGGGCGGGAGAAACTTGTATCATCTAGGCTAATCATGTCTTAGTAAAGGTACAGTTTTTGTCCTGATAAGCAGGACATGGGGAGTGGTCCAACCTTTTTGTGGATAATGAAATAATTACAGCATTATTTATTCCGCCTGTTTTTGTTGCATTGTGTTTGAGAAAATGTTAAAATGAGTCACGAAAAACAAACACACAGCACGAACTTAAATACATAAGTTGTATGATTAAATGATTTTTTTGGTTTCCCTATCTATAAGTAGATGTATATAACTTCGATTGAATCAAATAAATCAAGTAATCCCATTGATTTAAAATACCCTGCCTTGTATCTGCGCAGTAACAAACAAAGTAAGATATGGAAGAAATAAGTTGCTGTTTTTTACCAACTTTTATCATTTCAAGTACAATGATGTGGACAGTGACACAATGAGAAGGTCACAAGTTGTAGGCGTACAAATTTATTGGAGATATATACTGTTTGTTTGGTTACTACCATTATCGTCGGCGATTGGTGAATTAGGGACGGATGCAAGATTTGCTTTACAGCTAAACGAAAATGGAAAGGAAGCGGTGTTTGATGGATTACAGAAGCAGAACTTCAGTCGTCTGTTTAAGGTAGAGAGTTCAGACTTATCGTATAACATAATTGTGAAATAGGGTTGAAACTTAAACTTCCGCTTTCGTTTCACAATGTTTGTGTACTTGGTGATTTCAGTAGATATCTCTGACGGTTAAAGGTTATAAAGCGATAGTATATTTTTACATAATTGTATAAGCTAAAACAAACCAGTCTCACGATTCTTTCATTAGTAGCGGGCCTAGCTAAAGCTATTCCCTATGAATGATGTATTTCCATTGTCTGTCTTACTGACCGTCGGAGAAAACACCCATAAAGTCTGTAGAATCTGACGACTGTATACTATGATACTGATGTCAGGGAATTTAGGTAAGCTTCACTGATAACTGTGTGTACATGAGTATTATTGCAAGATACAAAGAAAATGATGTTGAAAAACGTTTGAAAACGAACCACAACGAGAACCAATTATTTCATGTGAATTAACAAACTGGCGTATACTTTGCTTCTGTGTTGAAATATCGTTAATACATAACTTATTTTTAAAGGGACATACCCTTTAACTGATGTCAAACTAAATAACCCCAAAACATAAATAATAGAATCTTTGGAAGTATTTTAACTCAACCTAATGAGGAATTTTTAGCCACAGGTTCTTCTTTGAAATTGTATTTATTTATCATTTTACGTTCATTAAACACATAATCTTTGTTTCGAGAATAGAATCGGCTAGATGTAGGGAGTGCTCCTTTAATATGACCTTCATGAAAACTCATCTGACTTATGTGACTTCATTTAACATATGAGTCAACTTAAATCTGATTATTTGTGAATAACCAACCGAGGTTTTCAAGAAGTAAGAAGACAGGAAACAGTGTCAAAGGGATACGATAACCGAACTATAATCAGAGGCTAACCATCTTCTGTCTCAATTAAGATCAGCGAAATCTTATCACGGTGGTACCTCCTGTATCCCTGATAAGGGACAACCATAGAAAGTCTTAAGCAATCTAGATCTATAGCCTTTAAAATTCGATATGAGCTAAACAAAGGAAAATATAATGAGTGTGTTTTATCACTGGTATCATATATTGTAAATGATAAACATATTTATTACACTGAGGACACTAAGATTAGGTTATCACTGTTATTTCTCCTAGCATGTATTTATAAAACAAATCATCTATCGCCTGCAAAGGAAGGTATACAGGTAAGTTATGTTTCAAAAGTAAGCATTAATTTAAGAGCATATTGATTGATTTAAATATCATATTTTCTTGTTTTAAAAATGTATATCGCTTTGAAATGTTTGAAGGCCCAAAACTAAGCCAATGATAGGCGAAACTTTTCATCAAGTATTTTCATGTTGTATATAATAGTTGGCTTAAACATGTTATATAATTAGTTTAACCATATTTTATTGCAGCAAACACATATGTTAATACAATGACATATATACACAACGAAACAAATGCAAATGGGCCGGGCCACAAGTTCTTTCAACCTTCCCAATATATAATTCAGATTTTGGCGAGAATGAAATGCCACTTTTGCAAGACTGAAGAGATACAAGCATTAAACTTTTGACTACTTTCAGCAAAAAGACCAACCAGGTCTTTATAAGTTTCTATATACCTTTGTAAAATATTTTATAAATTTGAGAAATACACTGCTTGCCAATCATAATGGTTATATGACATACTCTAAGATTTGTGTTGACTATTGAAAAGTTGACACGTCTTTTTCTTTGATATGGTATCTGTAAAGTAAAATATATAAAGAAACTACATGTCCTATTTTAACATGTTTCAGATTACGCCTACAACTTATATATTTGAGTACAACGGTGATAGAAACAATGACGCACAAAGCACACTACAGGATTTACTACACCTTTACAAAGACAAGGTAGACTCCTCTCAATTATAATACCATAACCTGATGGTATAGATTAAAAGTCAAGCTATCTCAGAGATGTTTGTACAATGCTGAAATGATATCTAAAGTTTCATTATATAACGTTAAATGTTATCTTAAAGTAACGATCAAAATGAATTTAAAATGAAATAACATTTTATATTCATTTTGATCGTTACTTTATGATAATATTTAACATCTTATATTCATTTTGATCGTTACTTTAAGATAACATTTAACATTTTAAATTCATGTTGATCGTTACTAAAAGATAACATTTAACATTTTAAATTTTAGTTTTAGTTTATACTTATTTATTTTAGCTCGATTGTGAAAAAAGCTTTAAGCTTATCGAGTCACTCTCGAGTCCGCTTCCTGGAAGAACCAGTACTGGTGTCATATGAGGAGATCGTTACTTTACGATAACATTTAAAATTTTATATTTATTTTGATCGTTACTTTAAGATAACATTTAACATTTTAAATTCATGTTGATCGTTACTTTAAAATAACATTTAACTTGATATAATGATAATTCAGACAACAAGAGGGTCGTGATAGCACAATATCGCTCACCAGATTACCATTGCTCTAAAAGTCAAAAGTAGGTCAAAAGATCAGAAAGGTTCATTCAAAGTAATTTTTGTAATTCATTTGCAAAAGTGTACACATGATCCAGATGTCATCTCTGTAGTTTCAAAAACTACATGAAAATAAGTCATATGGTCAGTCCCAATGTTATTACTGAAATCTGTTTGCAAAACTGTACATGTGGTTCAAATGTACTTGCTGTTTCTTCAAATTCAGCCATGTAGACATGATTTGAACAATTTTAGTAGAGGTTTACCAGACAATGCTGCAAACAAAATATCTAAACGATATCCTTTGTGGTTTAGACAAGAAGATTTTTCCTATATAATTCTTTGTAAAATATGATCAGTTTGGACTAGAATAATCTTGGTAGAGGTCTACCAGACAATACTTCAAACAAAATATCTTTGCTCTAGGCCTTATGAATTTAGACAAGAAAACTTTTAAAGTTTTTCCTATGATAAGTCTCTGTGACAAATGACCACACGGGCATACTCAGTTTTGACCCGTGGGACATGATTTGAACATCCTGGTAGACGTCCGCTGGAGAATGGTACATCAACTATCTAAGCCTAATACGTTGTGGTATTGTACAAATAGATTTTAAAAGTATTTCCTTTTGGTTGCCATGGTAACCAGAGTTCTACATGGCATCGATTCTTTGAATAGCGTTGATGGAGAAACACACAAATGAACATTCCTGTGAAATTCAGTTAAATTTGGCCAGGTGGCTTTGTATGTTGTTAGAATGAAATTGTTGACGACGAACTATGCACAAAGAGTATTCACAATAGCTCACAATAAGGACCATAGTACATACCGTTTTTTTAAATGCTATTTTTCACATAGAGCTTCATAAACTTTTTTTCAATTTTAAGGTTATATCAATGGAAAAGGTTACTGTTTACAAGAATACCTTGAAACCAGAAGCAGTATTTTCAGCAAACATTTTCTTGACAGAGGTAATGGACATAGTAAACTTGTCTGATTTGAGTATAATATATCTTCATCATACGTAGTTTTATTGTTGCTACCTATTCAAGTAAGCTTTTAGTGTTATCATTTTAATGTAAAAGTGGACCCGTCATAGCGCAGTGATAACGTGTTCCGGTCTTAGGATCGATTGGTCTGAGTTGAGAATAAATAAACAGATATAAGTATAGATAAATGGCGTAAGAAGTGCAAGACACGAGCTATAAGTAAAAGTAGTCCTTTTGATTAAAATACATTTCATTAAGAATTTAGTTTTGGTCATTTTGTTATCAAATAAAAATGACTTCAATAACAGGCAAGCCAGGAAATTGACAACCATTATGGAATGGGTGTGTCTAAAGCACATGATCTTGGTTACACGGGACGAGGTGTTGTCGTGGCGATAACAGATGTTGGCGTTCATACTGATCTTCTGGACTTGAGTAAAAACATTGTGAGTAGTTTTCTTTTTGGAAGGCCAAATCGTGCATTCCGTAAATACTAGTATTTGAAGCCCCGTCAGTACTTTAACACTTTAGATACACGTAAATAGATAATAAATCTACAGATAGAATAAAAATAGAATCGTGCTCTATTTAGTCTAAACCAATGTCATTATATAAATAGAACACGATTCTATTTTTATTCTATCTGTAAATTTATTATCTATTTATAGGTATCTGAGGGCTTAAAGTACTAAAGTTCCTTCAAATACTAGTATTTACGGAATGCATATGTTTACCGATTCTTCACGAAAAATTATAATCAGACAACGCTAATTAATTGTTACAGTATCATTGAAAAAATGCTGCGCTTCATTTATAGCATGTAATTTGAATTTAAAAAGCAACGGTCGGAATGTTTTTCGAACAAGTTACTGTCAATTTCGTTGGTAATATGTCTTTCTAGGTAATAAAAGAACTGTTTATCTAACAGACATTTTTTGTACAAAAAAGAATCAGTTCTTTAATTTTGCAAGATGACATTGTGCTTGACATCGATTAAAACTGGACTGATTCTTTCAGCAGAAACAGTTTAGTATTTGTATTTCAATTACCCATTCTTTCTTTAAGAAGCACGCCCTAAAACTAAGTGCAATTCTTTATTAAATTGAAATAATAAGCAATGAACTTATTGAAGGGATTGTCCTCAAAGCAGAAATTTTTAGCAGAAAACATCATTAATAAACAGTAAAATTGGAAAAACAAAACGTATCTGTTTCATAATCTTTGGGCGGATAACGATTCATTACCGAAGGTCGCTTGATTAGCATTTTGTTTACAAGGGACATTTGTCGATATAATTATGTTTTTCTTAAAAAGTGTTATTTTTATAGTATACGTCTATATAGCAATTTCTTAAAGAGGCACCCTCTACATCTAGCAGATTATATTCTCGAAACATGGATTATGTGTTAAATGAACATAAAATGATAAAAAATACAATTTCAAAGTGAAACCTATGGCAAAAACTGCCTCATTTTACCACAACTAAGCAATATAAAGGCTTTCTGTAATAAATCGCATCCGCCCATTAATTGTACAACAACAACTCTACATAGATCATTGAAAGGTTTACGGTACTGCAGTATATTTTAAACCGCTAGTTTTATCGATAATGACTGGGAGTGCATAGCTGAAACTTTTAGGTTAAGTTATAATACTTCCAAAGATTCTATTATTCATGTTTTGGAGGTTATTTAGTTTGGCATCAGTTATAGGGTATGTCCCTTTAACATTTTGAAGAAATAATCTGTTATTTGTAGGGTATGTCTCTTAGTAGGTATTGATATTGCCACTTAAAATTACATTGCAATATATTGCAATATATTACTTGCAATTGCAATTATATTGTCACATAATGCAAAACAGTTTTTTCGGAAACAAAGTCAGAAAACCAAACAAACTAATCATATCTAAATAGCGTACTCTTGGCTTTATTGACAGAAGGGATGTATATAAACATATATCCTATAGAACATTCCAGTACCAAGCCTTGTCATAGCATTTCAAGTTACATATATAAAACTTAAACGTTACAAAATGTCAACTTGTTACCATTCAATAGAACTACTATCATTTTGATGATTCTAAACTGAACTGTACCCTATTTTGTATATTGCAATATTTGAAATCATATTGCAATACTTTATTGCCCACACCTATCATTTAGTTATCACATGATGTAAATATAAATAGCATTCATGTTTCTTTACTTATTGCAAGGATCGAAACTTGTCCTACAATTTCATCAACAACAGCAAAGACGTGACTCCGGAATATTTCCCAAATCTACAGGCTGCGTCTTCATCTTTTATAGCGTACGTGTCTTATTACTCTCTAAAATGGAAGCAAATATTCGCTGCTTCGTCTGTCCGTCCGTCTCATTTCATAACAACTGCTGGTATTAATTTGATAAAACTTAATGAGAAGCGTGACTATCTAGAAGAGTTGCGCATACTCTATGATGTGCCACCTGATTGTTACTACAATGAACATATTCTAAAATAACATTCAATAATTCAAACAAACTCTGTTTGTAGTTTTTCTCCGACGAAGAAATAATTAAACGGATAATTTTAAGAAGATAACAAAAGTAAACCTTTACTGAAATTTGAAAATACACCACACTCTAATTGTGAAGTTCCACAAACTACAAACATACATCTGCCCAATTGTTCTTATTTCAATAACAGTTGTGCTCACAAAACGAAGTAATAAACACATTTACGTACCAAGTCTGGTTAACGACTTTTATGCTTTTGTAGGCATGGAGATCATTGTGCCAGCATCATCGGGTCAGTTCGCGGCAATGGTGTATGTACATTTGGAATAGCATTCAAAGCAAAAATTGTCGGTAAGCTATTTTATATATTTGTGATATACGTTCTTTAATGTGCTTTTAATCTAAAGGCTGAAGTGTATTTGACACAATTTACAGTTTCAAACGAAGCCTTGAAACAATGCTATATTTGTACAACATTCGAATTTTCTTAAAGGGTTTTGTTCTTTTCTCGCTACAGGTCTAAAGATATATATGGTCACACTGCACAATGGGAGATTATTTGATCTGGAACCGGCGTATTCTACAAGATCAGATATCATAGCAAGAGGTCTAACCCATAAGTTATCAAAGATTGACATATTTTCCAATGCATGGGCCCCCACAAAACCGTTTACATCCCTAGATCTGCCGACAAAAGATGCTATTATACACGGTGCCGAGAGGGTGTGTCTATATTTTACCAAATAATAAACAAAAAGAAGCAAATCTATGGACACATATCATGGAGGAAAATATATTTTTCAAGAAAATTATTACCTTAGTGATTTTGATTTTATTTCATGCAATGATGTATCCATGTCTGGCTTTAGGTCATTGTACGCTTTAGAACTAAAGCATTAACATATTATCTAAATGAAGTTCGTCTTTGCTACTTTGCTATTCTCATAAATGTGTACAACATTTTCAGAAATTAAAACAAATTAAAAAGCCAACAAAACCACATGGTAACAAAGGTACAACAGATAAAATGTCGCTTAACTGAATGACCTAAGTTTTCAACAACTATTTCCTGCATTTGCTAATAATTGAATTTAGACTTATAAGTCGATGTAGTATACATGTGGAAAGTAAAACAATACATAGCTTTGAATTGAATCTTATGCTCTTAAGTGATAGATTACATGACATTTTTAAAGCTATTATAAGCTTTGATTCGATTAAAAACAGGTCAAAATGTTATGCTTAATGTATAAAGTTGATTACAACTTTTAAAGGTATATTACTTTTCAAAATGGGCGTACTACATTATTGTTGAGTAACATCCTGACTTTTTAATGAAGTCAAGAAAAAATATTAAGATCCATGTTCTTGTCAAGCGGATATAACTTACAATGTATTTAACGGATTGTTTTTTCTCGACAAGCTAGTCAAAAAGGATTTAAAATATTCAATAAAAGTAAAGGCGTTATAAAGATTCACAATATTTTGTAATAACTTTGGTAATATTTAGGTTTCTAAGGGCAAAAATCAATCCTGAATGTTTTTTCTAAAGTTTTGATGGTAACTTTGAGACAAAACCTACAGAATAAAATAAATAACAAAAATCATAACAATGTAAATTTACTTATAGAAACGTTGTTCTTATGAAGCAAAACAAATATTAATTTTGTTTTAATAAAGCGTACACTTTTTGGTATTCAGGTAATTTGAAGGAGTTTCGTATAGCTCAATTACTCCGTTTCTATCATTTGGCATATAGAAATAGTTTGATACAAATTATGTCATGTCTATCTTGAAAAACATCATAGTGTAGTATGCAAATAAGACTACAAGTCATACGGTTCTTTAATTAGTTTCGTGTACTAATTAGAAATCATGGCATTTCTCTTTACATGTAGATCATAGAAATGTTGCACTTCGCAAATGAGTAAGATAAATATTCAAATTTTCTGACAAATCACAAACTAGCATCAAAATTCATCGAGATGACAGTACATTAATAAAACTAAATACTATACTATACATCATTCAGAAAACATATTGGCATTAATTTATTGCGTCTAATTATTTAAAAGGGTCGACACGGATTAGGTACAATATATGTTGTACCAGCAGGTCCCGCAGGAAATGGATTTGCAAATAGCATTCACACCATCGCTGTAAATGGTGTTGGCAGAAACTGGTCTAAATTTGATGATTCGTCTGTCAGTGCATGTGTCATCACTAGCGGTCTTTCTGGTGGGAGCAATATAACAGCAAGTCATATGGTAACGTTATTTTGTACAAGAACTTTTATTATTTGCTGGTGGAAGCAATAACCTCATTGGCAGTTTGTGTCCTAAGCCATCTGGTTTAATCAATATTCTTCTTGTTAAATCATTTTGACAGCAAATGGAAATATTTCAATTTACTTTTTTTAAAAATATATCAACATTTACAATGCTTTTCTTGTTTCTAAATAAAGATATACATTGCACTAAACACATCTTTGCAGTTGTCATGCTGTGTTTTAATGTTTGTTTTTTGGTATTATAACTGATATCTAATACTTTTTCTTGAAGACATTTATGATAAAATTATTTCATATTATTTCATACATTTCCTTAGCTTAGATTGTAACACTGACAATGAATGCCAGTGGCAGTAATATGTATAATACGCTGTATACGCTTACAGTTCACTGCATCCCAGAAGAATAGATGTGTATCAACTTTCAATGGTGTTTCTGCTGCTACAGCACAAATAGCCGCCATCATTGCACTTGCCCTTGAAGCAAAGTAAGTCTAAATATATAGAAAAAATTAAATAGCACATTCGTTTCATTGCACATTTAATGTATACTGTTAACTTAAGAAGAATATCCCAATTAAAATACTGCCTCACAGAAATAAATAAATTATAAAGTACTCGTCATATTACAGTATCGGCCAAGTAACATGGAAATTCTCTTCCATGTCGACCCTTTTAGCGTTTAAAAAGCTAGAACTACCTTTAAAAAGGAAAATGTGAGGGTAAAATCTAAAAGTATTGAACATTTACATTGTAATAAGATAAATACTGAAAATCTATTACATATAGGTACATAAGTCTTCTAGAAATAACTGTGCTGTCCAAGAAAAGGGTGCTCATTAAATGCTTAAAATCTAGACAAATGTTGTGGAAAGAGTTCAGATAACAATTTAGGTAACAAATCTACGAAAATACTAAAAAGTGCTCGATTATTTTATTACATTGTAGCCCTACATTAACACTGAGACAGGTAAAGCATCTTCTGGTACAAGCATCTGTGCCCGATGAAAGTGGAAATGGATTTTCTCCTAATGCTGCCGGGCATTATTGTAAGTTTATATTTTGATGTTATCATTTATGTTTCGTCTCCGTAGTTACCTTTACCGTATTTAGCCATCAGAAATTAAGTAAATCTAAAGTGTTGAAAAGGCTACCTTAAAAAAGAAATTTTATTGAGTATTTTTCATTAAATTATTGCAATGTGTAGTATATAACTATAGTTGTGTAAGATTTTACATGTGTTCAAAATGTACTTGACATATGAAAGGAATCAACAGCTATAAATAACTACACTTACACATTTACCGATATTTAAGAATCATATTATTCGCATTCTAATAGAAGAGCATCAACTGCATTACTTATGTCTGCCTTATAGCTTTATTTGTCTTCTGCAGTTCACAAGGTGTATGGTTTTGGTCTACTGGATGCAGCAAAATTGGTTTTACTTGCAAAGAACAGTAGAAAGCTATTACCGCTACTGCAACGATCAATGAATGAAGTTTCAATGAGGTGTGACTAATATACTTTTTTATCATAACCATCATGGATGCTATTTATCCTACTTATTAATAAATGTAACTATTTTAAAGTAAATTTTGACAGAACAAAAGGAATTTAGCACACTTTCTTCCGTTTATAACCATCTGATATTTCATGTATTAATATTTCAAATCTTAACATTCGTTCTTGTAGGATTGTAGGAAGAACACAGGAAGCAGAATTCTGTTACCATTGCGACGTGAATAAGAACGACACATGTCTAGATACAGTTGAAAACGTCGTCATAAGCATGAGTCTGACAAACTATTGTAAACATTTAAGAATGGTTCTAGTATCACCCAGCGGCACTGAGTCAATTTTATTAGATTTTACTACAAAATTGACAACATTCCGCGACAAGAAAATAGAGCTGACATCAGTCCATAACTGGGATGAAGAACCCTTCGGAACTTGGCGCCTTAAGTTGATTTATCCAGCTGATTCATGTGGTGGTAATGTTGTTACATTCAATACTTATATCATGTCTAAGACGTTACATTTGACAATGTATGCTTCGTGAAAGTTCATGCTTCAGTTTCATGAAAGACTGCCAATGCGACTGGAAATAGTTGTCTTTAATTGTTCATTGCTTAGACCAAAATATGTTTACACGTTAATACAGGGGCATGCGTATCTGACAAGGGTAATCAAATATATCAAACGAACCGGGCTAACAAAGTATTTAGTTGCCTTAGGTAACAGCTTGAAATTTCCTTTATCCTAACACAATGTGCTTGTTAAATATCAGTTATGCGTGTCACGTGATTAAGTAACCCTCCAATATTTTTTAAAACTCTTCAGTATGACCGGATATAAATTAATGCTGTTTCATAACCATATTATACACTTCAGATCAAACGAGTGTTCATACTATGTCACTGATGTTATACGGAACAAAGACAAGGACCTTAGATCAGCAGCAACCACGACTTAAGCATGGTAATTGTGCTAGACTCCGAAATGATAAATATACCACAAGACGCGTCACAACAATCAGTACAGAGAGTCGAGTGTCAGTTGCAACTGAAACAGACCTGCCCAACGTCGTCATTGTTATCTGTGTCATCATAGTAGGAACTTTTGTAATTTTGATATTCAGACTTCAGCAGCGATGCAACCCTCTAAGACTGAAAGGAGTTAGGCAAATTTAAAAACTGCAGCGTACATTGAAATTTCAGATCTACAAAAAAAATATCTCAGTGAAAGTAATTTTGCTACGTAATATTTTGTGTACATAAAACCAGTCAGTAAAATGGGTTAAACAATATTTATTCTTATAAATACATATGAAATATTGTATGCTACATATCGGCAAAAAATCGAGTAGAACGTTCTAAGCTTCTGAGAAAATTCTTTCGTAAGCAGAGGA
Organism: Saxidomus purpurata; assembly: GCA_022818135.1. Classification (NCBI taxonomy): domain Eukaryota; kingdom Metazoa; phylum Mollusca; class Bivalvia; order Venerida; family Veneridae; genus Saxidomus; species Saxidomus purpurata. Next base: position 34,608,819 of record JAFMSR010000006.1, on the reverse strand, counting down.
ATATGGCTCACTTTGGTAACAGTAAATTATGTAATAAAAGTGTTCGTGCAGTTTATCTACGACAACCTTATCTTTCAAATATAATCGAAAGTGATATACATGTATATCACGTTGCTAAGGTGACGAAAAAAAAGAGAACTAATTAGTATGTTGGTATATCAAAAGAAGTCACATGGGTCTATTGGAATGTGGTGCAGCCTGGTTTTATTACTGTGTTTTGGTATTGTAGAGAGCATTACCATATTTGTACAATTTTTATTGAAATTGTTGTAAAATAAAAGTAGGGTTAACGCACATGTTTTCGTGTTATAACATCTGCAGAATCCCGAGGGATTGTTGGTGCTCGAGCCCGTAAGGGCGAGGGCACCAACATATCCTGAGGGTTTCTGCAGGTGTTATAACACGATAAAACGTTCGTTAACGCTATTCTAGCATAAATAGCATAACAAATCATATATATATAAATGAAACGCTCTTACTGGTACGACGTTCAATAATGCGCGGGACAACGTCCGTGTTGTTTACGTCATATTTATGACGTCACCAGCGGTTTTTAAGCCCGGCACTGTTGACGCCGTACATGATGTAAGACTTGGGAGACAGGTCCATTGTTTACAATGGCCCTGTACTGCGCATAAATGAAAACACATGAATCTCCCCGTTAACACACGTTTTTTTCTCCTGTTAAAACACCAGCAAAATGGGCAAAAACAGTACATTTTATGCTAGAATAAATTAAAAACAAATGTATTTTAGTATTGTACAATGTAGATAGGATAATAATATTTGTACAATATGGTATATTTTTCGTCGCTGGTCTACGCCTACAACCTCTGGTAGTCACTTATTAATGCTAACTAACAAAATGCTGTGTTCTTTCAGTGAAATATTTTATACTTTATCAGTCATAGTTTGATGATATGGATCTCATTTAAGTTACAGTTCGCTGATATATTCTTTCGAAACTACATTTTATAGAGGTGCATGTACATAACGTATATCTTTTAATTGGTTGGCAAAGCGTAAAAAGATGGAATAAATCTAAACGAAAGATGCAACAATTTTCACATCACGCTCGTGAAAATATCAAAATTGTATCTTTTTTGGTTGAGAAATATTGTATATCCAGTCAAATAATGTATCAACCAGAAAGTGTCTAACTGTATCAGCTACACCAACTAAACATAAATATGTGTGTGATTTGCTTTAATATTTTGTGACAAGAAACTGAGAAATAGAGTTTGTAGTTACTGTTTTTTTATTATTAGTGGCACATGTAATTTAAATAATTTGGAAGTTATTTAAGGCGATGGTTACTAGTTTTGTCCTTGAACAACTAAATGTTGTTGCATTTAACCTATAGCGTAAAGTCGTATATTGTTTTTCCTTCTATAACAAACGGCTTGATCAATATGTAACAATTAATAAAGATGTTATAGACGATTAATTACTGTAATGACTATTACTGAGATAATATTTTCACGCTTGCGGTATTGCCGTTAATGTGATGGTTAAACATAGCAAACATAGAGGTTGTATCAATCCTCATAGCTGTTTATATGTCAAAAATGAGATATGCTCGAATGTAAGGAAGTTAAAGGTCTAGTGTACCTCGGTTTTTATCATAAAAGATCCCTTACACGAAAAGTTTCAATACATGTATATCATCCATATATGATTCTTGTATATCAACATATCCCTTTTGTAGATTAATATGATATTCCGATTCTTTTTGTAGATCTGTGGTTACGTATTATTTTTGAAATTATGTTCATGATGACAAATTCAAATCAGTGTTGTATTCATTTTAAATGGTAATATATTAATTCAGCAATACATTTCTGATACTCACAAACGAAGTCTTCTATCCCGATACGTATTTCATTTCAAATTAAAATTGTTGGAATAAAAATAAAGAACTCCACAAAAAGGCTGGTACTTTGTATAAATCTTATTATGGCTGATCAATTCTCTGTTTTTATACTGTGACAATGTTCAGAAAGACAGGTTAGATATTGTTTTTGTATTGTGACATTGTTTAGAAAAACAGATTCCGTTTTTTTTATATGGTGACAATGTTCAGAAAGACATATTACGTATTGTTTTATTTTTATTGTGACAATGTTAAGAAAGACAGCTTCAATATTGTTTTTATGTTATGACAATGTTCTGAAAAACAGATTAAGTATTGTATTTTTATATTGTGACAATGTTCAGAGAGACAGATACAGTATTGTTTTATGTTGTGACATTGTTTAGAAAAACAGATTAAGTATTTCTTTAAATTGCGACAGTGTACAGAAAGACCGGTTCAGTATTGTTTTCAATATAATGACATCGTTAAAAAACAGATTACGTATTGATTTTATATTGTAACACAATGTTCCGAAAGACAAGTTAAGTATTGTTATTATTCCATGATCATAATTTTAAAAAAGACCGGTTCATATTTATACATTCTATATCGTTGCACTGTTCAGAAAGACAGCCTAAGTATTTCTTTTATTGTGGCCAGGTTAGGTATTGTTTTTTTATATTGTGACAGTGTTCAGAAAGACAGGGTCAGTATTGTTTTCATGTTGCGGCAATGTTCAGAAAGACAGATAAGCATTGTTTTTTTATATGGTTTTGTTTTTATACTTTGAAAATGTTCAGAAAACAGATTAAGTATTGTTCTATTTATGTTATGACAATGTCCAGAAAGACAGGTTCAGTATTGTTTTTATGTTTTGAAAATGTTCAGAAAAACAGATTAATAATTGTATTTATATTGCGACAATGTACAGAAAGACCGGTTCAGTATTGTTTTCTGTATTACATGTTTGACATCGTTCAAAACAACACACTATGTATTGATTTTATATTGTAACAATGTTCCGAAAGACAAGTTAAGTATTGCTTTTATTTCATGACAATGTTCCGAAAGACCGGTTCATATTAATTTTGTTTTCTATATTTTGTCACTGTTTAGGAAGACAGGTTAAATATTTTTTTTTATTGTTACAATGTTCCGAAAGACCGGTTCATATTTGTTTTAAGTATTGTGACAATGTTCCTAAAGACAAGTTAAGTATTGTTTTTATACGCCCGCTTTACGTAGTGAGGTGGGTGCTACATAAGAAGCACGCTGGTTGTTCCTTCCATCCCTTCCCATCGTAACCAAAGTTAAGTTAAACTCAGAAACAACAAGGAGTTTTACCTTACTTGCAAGCCAAAGGATAGACTGTCACTAAACTTGCTATGTAGCATCCATGCATAGGCCGACTAAAAATCCTCCGGAAATTGTTCTGGTACAGTGCCCAAAATACTGTTACTAAAAAATAGAAAAATCTTTAAACGTCTACGTCTCATGAACTAATGGATGGAATGTCACCACACCACACAGGGGCCGGTGTTACCAAATATAGAAAAACACTTTCATTTACTTCTTTTAATGTACCAGATGAAGGAATGTCACCAAACTTGCTCTTAATCAGTCTTGTATTGTCATCTGTGAAACAACAACAGGAAATGCTTCCAGTTCAGTGCAAAAAGGGGCCGTTATTAATAAAATCAATTAAAGTCTTTGAATATACTATACTGTTTTACAACAATTTAGAATACCGCATTACTCTACATGTTATTGAGTATTACAGTACTAATCACAAGTATATAATACTTCGGTAATAGAGAGTACTATATAGTACTACAGTATTTTACAATATCATAGAGTACTTAAGTGCAATGGTGATCAGCGCATAAGCTGTATCAATCACTTCAAGTGACTGTTCTAGGTTTTTTTTATACTTAACTATATTCTTGTTTTTGTCATATTTAATCAGAAAAGGTACCATTCATGTATACAAAACATTGTAATTGTTTGAATCTGTACGTTGTATTTGTACAATACTTTATACTTTTCTTGCGATAATACATTGTCTCTCATTGCATCTCGAATTTCCCTTATCTTTGCACTATACAATAAAGGATTCAATAAGGAATTCAATGCTTGTAACTTAATCAGTAAAATAAGCTTATCCAGATCCTCGTATATTTCAAAATACACCAGAACAAACCATATCATAAATGGTAGCGATGTAACATTTGTGATAACCACGACAAGAAGTAAGTGGTTAAAAGCCTTGCGTTGCAAACCTTGTCCTCTGCCTTGGATATTGTTCACGTTCGATTGCTGCAAACGCTTGAGAGCAACCGTCGAAAAAATGTAAAACGCAGTCAAAAGAAATAAAGTACTGTGTAAAAAGAACAGAATGCAAGCAATCGTGTACGTTCCTCAAAGAAGCTTGAAGACATGCATCCTTTTATAGAGGCCTTTTCAGCAAATATTTACCCTACTGTTAGTAATGGCAAATGGAAAAAAAACAAACTCACAAGCCATGGACATATTATAAAGAATGTAGCTGACTTTAGAATGTGCGGAGCGTCTGAAGGTTATTGTGTAGCCTTACGCAGAATGATTCATCTACTGACAGACAGACACCATAAATTAAAAAGCACAGCTAATTGCGCGACACTGTACAGTGCTAATAATACGGTAGGCAATCATAATCGCCACATTCACCCAAAAACTGTAAGGAATCGATTGCGTGAGGTTGGTCTGCGAGCACGTCGTCCTTACGTTGGTCTGCCTCTCACTCGCGCACGACGTGCGCATCGTATGGCTTGGTTGGCGGCGCATGCTCCAAGAAGATTTCCAATGAGGCAATGGAGACGGGTGTTTTTCACCGATGAGTCCCGGTTCACCCTTTTTCGTTCAGACGGTCGACGTCGCGTATACCGACGTCGTGGGGAACGCTTCGCCGACGCTTGCGTTCTTGAGAGAGATAGGTTTGGGGGTGGCTCGGTTATGATCTGGGGAGGGATTTCTCACGGAGTAAAGTCACCTTTGATTGTGGTAGCCGGGAATTTAACCGCCGTAAGATATAGGGATGAAATCCTCCGCCCGGTTGTAGTTCCATTTGTTCAACAGCGCCACTTAATTTTCCAGCATGAGAATGCCCGGCCCTATGTTGCCAGAGTTTGTCAGGACTTTCTCGCAAAACATAACATTTACCCACTCGATTGGCCGCCGTACATTCCAGATTTGTCCCCAATCGAACATCTGTGGGACGAACTTGACAGGAGGATAAGGGGGCATAGGAATACCCTCTACACTCGACCAACTAAGGACAGCATTGTTGGAAGAGTGGAACAATATCCCAATGAGAAGGATTAATGCACTGATGAATTCCATGCACAAGAGAATAAGGGCTGTGACAGATGCGCGAGGAGGGCATACGAGATACTGACGAGTCAGTCGATTTCACTTTGCGATATTGGGAGGTACCGTCAAATGTGCTTCAATTATTAATGAATTATTGGTCAAAATCTAATGACATGTTGGTGATTTGTTTATTAAAGATTGGTTTTTATACTCACATAAAATAGTGTATATAACATCAAACACATCACTTTAAATCACCTCAAATGTTTACCCTGCGTTTCTTTATCCTTTCAGTATATATTGCTTTCATTCAACATGTCCATAAATAAAGAAATGATTCCGTAGGTCTGCGTACAAATATCACAGGCTTAGTCATACTTGTTTAATTTTTGTACATGTAAATCGCATTATAAATGTCGAGGAGCTGAAAACCCTAAAATTGATGAATGACAACAAAACTCCTGTACAAATCGCTAAAAGTATGTCCAATTTTGCACGCGTATGGAAATTGGGTTTGATATAGAATGACACATATTTAAAACACATATACGTACAGTTGTTCAAGGTATAAACTACAAGGATCCAGTTTTCTTCTAAAAAAATTTCAAACGATTTTAACCATGAGAAGTGAAGATTGTTTTGTAGTATAAGGGTACACCATGCTTTTAAAAGATCTTAGGCATGTGCAAACTTTGTTATCGAATTTAACCATTTGGTAAAACATCTCTTAAACGAATGTTTTGTGCACAAGTTGTGTACTTGAAATTTAATACCGTGCTGTACTTCAACATATTTAATGAAAATAAAGTTTGAAATGAAATTATAGATGATGCAGGTGTTTGACAGAGCTTACCAACCACACTGCTGACTGCATACGACGGACTTTGTATGTATTCCGCCTCTCATCAATCGAGGTATCATTTGTGCTCGAATCTTGCTACCGGCCATGTCTCTTTATGTTAGATAGATAGTGTTTTAGTACTCAGCGCAGCTGGGAAGATAATTTTTGAAAGCTTACAGTTTTAATGGGATTCGGGGGTATGATACCTCGAAATTTTTTGAGACAGCTGTATTGTTAGGCAGTCCGGGCATATTGACGAAAAATAAAGGCCTTTATAATTGTTCATGTAGTTTTTGTGACGGTAAAAAAGTTTTGTTTACATACACGTGCTCATAAAGATACGAATTACAAGAATTAAAAAAATCGTATTCCCAAAATCATATACATAACTGAGCAAAAACTGTTAATCATTAGTATAATTCTAGAAATAAGGCGGACGCATGTCGGGAGTAACAAGAGTAAATATATCGATTGAGTAACTGAGGCCTTGCGCTATGTAACTGTGACCTCTTGTATGTTTAAAGTCCGAGGATCTCTTTGAATTTACTGATATACAATGTAGTAACAAAAATTCATTGATAGGATAATGATAGAACCATGTTCTATTCACATTAAAACAATGTTGACATATACTTTTCTGTCGTATTCAAGTTATTTCTTCGAGGCAAAGAGTTGTCAGAAAGCCTTTTGAAAAGATACTGCACTAAGTTTCTAATATGTAGTATCCATTTTAAAGAAGCAAATTTAGGAATAAGTTTGGTACAAATTAATGTAATTTCTGTCGATGGTATAGTTTATGTGTAATATATAGGCCTATGATCTGTCAGTAAGACATCTTTTTTGATAAAACGAGAGCTACTCGTAAATGTGATCGTGGCACTTTAAGCTCAAACTAAAATGTATAATCTTACTTTTAGATACATGTTAAATGTAGAGATATATCCTATTTTTTATTTGAAACAGGTTAAAATCATTCAAATCACAAAATCCTTATTAATTGATAACTTAAATTTTACTTTTCCCAATTAAGAAATCAAGGATACCCCTTTAATACTATCCACATCATTGAACACGGCTAAAGACATGTAGTAAATAAGTTCATATTGCTATTTAATATATGACATCGAGAAGTAGTGCAATATATGTTAGAAGATAGTGTGTAGTGTAAAATATTTAAGTTTTGAAGCAATTCAATAAATAACGACATAATGATTTTGCTATATATATTTCTTATAGTTTTGGCACTTTACGTTTTATTCAAATCGAAGGGAAAATCGGAAACATTGAAGAAGCTTCCAGGCCCAAAAGGACTTCCTATCATTGGGTGTGCGCTTGAAATCAACGATCATAATATATTTGATAAGTTTTTTAAATATGCGGAGGAATATGGTGACATCTTTGGAATAAGACTCCTACATCACAATATGATTTGTCTGAATTCAGAAGGAGTCATTCGGAAAGTTTTGGCAATGGAGCCATATCGGCAATACATGAATGACAGAATTAAAATCTTTTACGCTGAATATTTTTTGTTTGGAAGCCAGAGTATTGCGTTTTTTGGAGACGCCCACAGCAGTGTTCATAGTGGAATGCGAAAAGGTACACAGGCATTTTGTTGTTAATAAGTAATTGCATTCATGCATGAACGCTTCTAGTTTTATTTTCCTCAAACATTGCCGAAACTCCTCTTTCTTCTGCTAACTGAATCATCCTATACTTAACTCATAGACAAAGATTGCTTAACCTCTATAGCATCGGTTCAAACGTCAAAACTATTCTTTGATGATAGCTCACACCGACTTTATGGAAAGTGTGATTTGTCGACGAGTTGTAACTATGCTTCTCTTTAACTAAGCCTCAACCAAATTAGAATATATACGAAAGAGGTTTAACTTACCAGTTGGATTTTATCGGAGTTTTCTTTTAATTTGCTAACACTTGATACGGCCTTTCACACACTGACTCATGAGTTGTTTCCTTCTCTAGGTATAACCCAGGGGCTGCACGTTTATGGACAGGAAGGATTCAATGAATTTGAAATGAAAATATCATACGAGCTAAACCGACTTAATAAACAGATAGAGTCATTTGGTGGACGTGACTTTGATATCGTAGCTCTTTTACAACGATCATTGACAAATGTGGTTTCTCTGGTGGTAAATATATTTGTAAATAATATTTACGAAATGAAGGAATTAATTTAATTACTACGCATCCAAACTCCGAATAAGAAATCTTTCAGTTATTGATATAATCACCAGTTTTTGCAAAAAGAAACATTTGCCACATTGCAGACGACATGGTTATAAATATCATCCCCGATATGCATGAAGAAGAAAGAAATGTGCATACTTTCGCCGACATCAATTTCCCAAATTAGGATGTATCATTATGATTCAAATCAATCTGCACGTTTACATCTCTGTCATTTATTCATAACTACTAAATTTAAACTTTTCAATATCTTTATTTTAATCTATGCTAATTTGGTTTTAAAGTAATATTTAACAAGAGCCATGTTAGACATGGCCATCCCTCCGCCAAGTGTGTGACCAAGAAATTTGAGGTGAGAGGAATGGATATGGTATAGTTTCTAATTCAATAAAATATTAGAATTTGGCGGGGTATAATTAGACAAGGTAGTGTTATGGTTCTTGGGCATGTACTTCCCATCATTGTGCTCTTTCACTGTATTAAGTTTCAAGTAATTCCCCTCAGTACGTTTGGAGTTATGCACCGGACAAGAAAAATAAAGAAACTGTAACAAAGGGAAGTAACTAAAAAATTAGGCAAGATAGAGTTAAGGTTCATGGGCACTGCACTTCCCCTCAATGTACTCTATACTGTATTAAGTTTCAAGTAATTCCTTTCAGCACTTTTGGAGATATGCTCCGCACAAGAAAAATCAAGTAAATGTAACAAAGGGGAGTAATTAAAAAATAGGCTAGATAGAGTTATGATTTTTAGACATTGCACTTTTCCTCATTGTACTCTATCACTGTATAACGTTTGAAGTAATTCCCTTCAGTTCTTTTGGAGATATGCTCCGGACAAGAAAATTCAAGAAAAAATAATAAAGGGTAGTAATAAAAATTTAAGGCAAGATAGAGGTATGGTGCTTGGGCACTGCACTTTTTCTCATTGTACTCTATCACTGTATTAAGTTTCAAGTAATTCCCTTCAGTACTTTTGAAGTTATTCTCCGGACAAGAAAAATCAAGAAAATGTTACAAAGGGGAATAATTCAAATTTAGGAAAGGGCGAGTTATGGTTCTTGGGCACTGCACTACCTCTCAATGTCCTCGGTCTGTGTGTAAAGTTTCAAGAAATTCCCTTCAGTACTTTTGGAAATATGTTCCGGACAAAAGTGTGACGGACAGACGAACGAAACCCGTTACTATATCCCCTCCGCCAAGGCGGGGGATAATTAATTAAATTTTGCATGTTATGAGATCTACTTTTTAACTCTTCATTGAAGCTGATCCATACCCTCTGCCAATGCACTCTTGACTCAAATAACAGCAACCTTTTGGTGACGTTCCGACAAAACGGTTAATGTTATAAGTTGTCTCTCAATATAATGTTTTTTCACAATAAATTGAAAATTGAAATTTCAGTGATTGCATAAATAACGGGATGAACCCTGTAAGTAATACGGGCATCAATTCCTGTAATAACTCGCAAATCGTAACCAAAACAAATTTTACCTGTGTTTTATTTTTCTACAATTACATGTCAAGTCTGAGGAAAATCCATGCAATCTTTCTAAAGCTAGTCTATTGATCGGAAACCACCATTTTGCTGATACTTGATTTGAAAAGGGACCATAACTCATGCAATTATTTGTGAACTGTAAAGGAAATCGAACATGGCCTGTATTTTATGATCATAAACCTACGTGTGTCGTGTTTACAGCATATCGGTTTCCGCGCGCGCGCGCGAGAGAGAGTTCTGTTCAAAATGTCGACTCATGCACGCAATCCGGATCCCCCGTACACGTATGTCGACGTATCTTCTATGGATGTACAATAACGGGAAAAAATAACGGGCTATCTGCTCATAATTTCGCATTTCCGAGCCGGAAATTTGAAATGTAGTTTGCAACTTACAAGCAAAATGTACCAGAAACGCCACACGGAAGGATAAGTGTACTGTAGGGCCTATGTTGACTTTATTGACGAACGAGATCTTGATCGGGTTTGTAAATAAACATGATACACACGTTATAGAAAACATATTTATATGTTTGAAAATGATATGAAAATAGTATTTGTCAAACACAATGTCTTCGAAATAGTACATATTAGGTCTATCCAAAATGTATTAGGAGTACATTTGGCGTAGTAGTAAAGCGTTCGTCACGGATTTGAATCCCAGGTGACAGACGTTTTTTGTTATTTTTCTATTAGCTCACCTGGCACGAAGTGCCAGAGTGAGCTATTAGGATCGCATTCCGTCCGTCGTCCGTCTGTCAGTCCGTCCACCATTTCCTACAAACGACATCTCCTTTGAAACCAATGTTGATGAAACTAGGCAGTTATGTTCCTTGCATGAAGTTCTATCAAAGTTGTTGAAAGAATTCCATGCAGAACTCTGGTTGCTATGGCCACAAATAGGAAAAACTAAAAAACTCTTCTTCTCTGAAACCACAAGGCCTAGAGCTTAGATTTTAGCATGTGGCATTTTTTTTCAAAATTGACCCCGCCCAGGGGGTCACTTCGTTTTACATAGGCTTATATAGGAAAAACTTTAAAAATCTTCTTCTCTGAAACCACAATACCTAGAGATTAGATAATTGGCATGTAGAAATGCCTAGTGGACCTCCCGTAGGGTTACTTGACCCGAGGGTGTCACTTGTTTTACAAAGACGTATATAGGAAAACCTATTTCGTATGTTACAGTTTCTTGTGGTCTGCCACCTACTTTGTTCAAATCATGCCTCTTGGATCAAAATTGACCACATCCATCAGGCAAGTGGACTTGTATTCAGGTGAACGATATACGGCAATCATGGCCCTCTTGTTTATGTATTTTTTATAACTAATGAGACAGAATTAACAAGATATTTCAGTTTTTCTAGCAATTTATCTTTTTTCCTGATACATAGATGGAACATTCCGAAAGATACAAAGGTATTGGTTTGCTGCGGTGTGTACTGTGCACCTTGTTACTTATTAGTGGCGCAGTAAGAACAAGAAACCATTCTCAGGTGTCGCCGTGACCGATCCGAGTAATCTAGCCAAAATTATCACTATTCACGATTAGTCACATATCTACTTGTTATCAGATGAAGCTGCTGACAACTTCATCTTCATACAATACTGTCGTGGAGAAAATTAGGCAAATTTTGGTGTCTTAGTCGACACAATAGTGCTGTGTGGTAAATCTAGCAGAATCTAGTCCGCAGGGTATACGAAGAGAAGGACGGGAATATCACAAATCGTTTGTAATTCTAAGCCTTATACAACTCAGTTGTCAAAGATCTTTAAGATAACGGAGATCCTCGGTCAAAGTGCACATCTCCGGAAGGACAAAACGAAATAGTCAGTATTTGTGGAGATATAATACAGAAAGAAATCGTTGATGCCTGTAACCGTGCCCCTTGCCTTTGGTTTTATTGCTGACGAAACAACATAGACGCAACCAAAGACACAAAGAGCAACGTGCTTAAAGAGGACTTTCTGTATTTTTCATATCTTCAACTAGTGAATCAGGTTCAGAAGCCTTTCAAAAGCATTTGCGCGAAGCTGTAGTACACATTAACAAAATGAGAGGTCAGGGCTACATGCACAATGGAGTAGCCACTATGGCCAGTCATTATCGTGGTGTTCAAACACCTATTCGGCAAGTTATTCATGATGCTGTCTATACACATTGAATAGCCCGTAGTCTTAACAAGGAACCGTATGCCTGAAATATGATGAATGTTGTACTGGATATAGCGTTTCTCTTCAACTAATAAGGGAAACGCTTATTTAGGTTCAGAGAAAATTTGGCTACGGAACCGGTCAGCAAGGTAGAGACGGATCGCCGCACCAAACTCCGGTCCATGTTTGAGACCCGGAAGGCAGCTAGAGCAGACGCCCTCATACATTCATGGATGCATTTGCGACAATTGTTCGCCGGTTTGGGGAATTGTCTACGAAACAGCGGGGAATACAGGAACTAAAATAATGTACTATTACTAAAGTATTTTCGTGAAATCGGGACCTGGCGACTATTCGTTCAATTAATGTTTTACTTACATGTTCATCTTATTTGTGGACGTAGAATGAAAACAAAAACTCACTCTTTGATGGTATAAGTTAAAGTTTCGCGTTTAACAAATTTCTTTCACTTTTCTTTTACTTTTCATTATCTGTTTTTACGTGATTTGCTTTTATCTAAAGAATTCAAGCCTTTAACCAACAATCGATGGCTGTTAAAACAATTTCCTTACGGTATTCTGAAAACATGCTACATATATTTTGTATTTCAAATGGTTAGCTACTCGATAAAAGAGTGACCTATCTCTGTATTGTTTACCAAAAGACAATTATAAAGAACAGCCCTCCTAATACATGTACTTGGGCCTTACAAACAGGACTGCAACAAAATAGTTTTTTTAAGATATAATTGCTACATTTACGTTTCATTAACTTTTAGCTAAGTAGAGAGCCTGTATCCGATGACGATAAGGATGTGAATATGTTTTGGGACTACGTAGATGGTGCCAATTATTTCTTCAACCCAAATGTCAACACTTTGCTAACTGTGTTTCCAATACTTCGACATGTGCCAGGATATCGAAGCAAGTATAATGTTATGTGCAAGTCAAAGGAAAAACTAATTCAAAGATATTTTAATAACAAAAAGGTAAGCCGTCAGTGTAAAAGTGATTCTATAATAAAAATAAATCTTTAAAAAGGCTAAATCATTTCGGAATTGCCATTTTCTTACCATATTTATGTCTCCAAACCTAAGGGGGGTTACATGTTTCCCCATGTGGTTTGTTATCCCGTCCGTCTATCTGTCCAATTTACTTGTCCGCTATTTGTAGCCAAAACATCTGATTAGTTTTCAATTAACTTGGAGAGAAGCATCAGCATGACGTCCAGTGTAGGGGATAGTAATTTAAGATCATTTAGTTATGGTTTATACATTGGTAATATCTTATACGATCAGACTGGTATTCAAATCAAGGCGACTGTCTAAAGCGTTAGACTTTGAAGGATACTTTACATTTCTACTTTTCTCCGCATTTTCAAAGTTACTCTTTGATATCTCAGTGTAAATGTTCAAAACAATGTACATAGATTTTCTCAAATTCCTGTGGAGATTTCTACGTGTGTTGCAGATTCTAAGCATTAATTTTACATTTTATGTTTAGTGTATCATTTTGAGAATTTATTTTTATCGGAAAGTATGAACGAGCAGGAGCTTCAATGAAAAAAGTATAAAATTAAGAATTTCTTGAATATCAGTTCAGGATTTCTGCAGGTTTTATCAGTGCTGTAAATCTCATCTTACAACCCCTGGTATAAGATGATTAAATGACGTCAGAACGAACTACTTTTATTAATGGATGTGTCAATTCCAACATTACTGCAAGAAAATAGCTCGTAAATATGAGCTATTAGTTTTATTTTATTCATGCTACAATTAATAGAATATGGTATGCAAGAAAATGTTTCTGTCACTGGTTGCACGTGCGAATGAGAATATCCGGCTCTCGATAGTGTCTCGTTACCGCTCAAACAGTTACCCTCGAGCCAGATATTCCCATCTGCACGTGCAACTAATGAAAGATTCTTATATTCTTACCTTGGTACGGTACTGCTCTTTCACATTTCTGGCGAAAAATAATCTTTTATCAAAAGGATATAATTATTTGATATAAAATGTAAAGGTAAATACTGGAATCAACGAAACATGTGAACATTTCAGACAATCTGTTAAAAATGTTGGTGTCGCTGCTACACTTGGATGTCAAAAGCGTTTCCAACGCTTCATCATCTTCAAAAATACAGACTGAAACACTTTACATCACTTTACACTGGAGCCTTTTTATTTTTTCTGATTTGTTCTTAAATATGTTTATTTTGGACAGTTTGAACAATCTATTTTTTATCAAAGGCTGAGGGATTGCAACCTTTTTTTTCTAAGATCCAGAACAGGACACATGGTGGACCAACTGGTCTTGTGGATCATATGAGGCAACTACAGAGGAAATCTGTAGAGGACGGCCAAGAAGTTATATTTACAGATGAAAGAATTAAATGCAATATCCTCGAGACAGTTGTAGCAGGTTTTGGGTCATTTAATACTGAAATACTTTGCACAATAGTTTATGAAAAATTGACTTAGCATAAATTTGCAATGTCCTGTTATACATTTTCAAAATGAACAGTACTGCAGGTTTTTTCACATGTTAAATGCCTTCCTACATTAGCAACCGAGTAGCTATGTTGTACTTTGTTGAAATACTGTATAGTTGGAAAATATGTAAGTCCGTAACCGTGACATCAACTAACATCAAAGGATACTGATTTGAAACTCATTAATACAAATAAAATTATACGTATCTACTCAATATATTTTTTATTTTGAGCACACTTGTCATCAGATAAATCAGTGGAAAATGATCTGTTAAAAAACATTTATTTCTTGAAATAGTACTGCCTATAATTAAAAATTTATGATTTACTGTTAATAACATAATCACTCAATAAAATATATCTAATATTTAGCGATTAATGATACCGTTATTATTCATTGCTGTATTATAGGAATTCTAACAACTTGGTCTGTACTGTCAAGTACGCTCCTGTGTTTGGTAAACAACCCCGAGTACCAGGAAAAAGTGTTTAAAGAAGTCGATGAGAATATTGACAAAGACCGTCTTCCTACGCATTCAGACAAGAGGAACTGCCCTTATTTAGAAGCTCTTGAACTAGAAGTACACAGGTATATGACTGTAATTCCAGTCTTGGGCGGTCGTGTTTGCACCAAAGATACTAATCTAGAGGGTTATGATATAGCTAAAGGAACACAGGTAAGGTTTTCTGTTATCCATCATAGCGCCGACTGAATAAATATTTTTGCAAATATTTTAACGGATTGCAAAAAAAATCTTTTAAACTATTTGCCATTATTTATAAACCACATGAACAAGACTGAAATGTAAACGCAAGATGACAGTTATTCAAATTTTGGACTGAACATTTTTGTGCGAATTGTTGATAGAAAACGGTACAATATAGCAAAAGAAATAATGACAATTATGTTATCACCCAGTAGACATATTGCGTTCCGGTGTCGCCGTATGGTAAACTTGAAAAGCTGCTGTATCTCTAACATTTCATTTCTCTACCGATAGCAGTCAGTATTGAAACAATATGTACATGTTTCGTTATTTTCTTGTTTTTCAAGGTTGTGCTAAACATTTGGTACATGCACCATAATCCGAAGATATGGGGCGACCCTTGGAAATTCCGACCTGAACGTTTCTTAAACTCTGACGGCCAATTACTTCCGAGAGACCATATATTCCGGAGAAAGTAAGAACCACATTAGTACACAATTTTTATGACGTTAAAGGGACATACATGTACCCTATAGCTGATTTCAAACTAAATTACCCCCAAAACACAAATAATAGACTATTCGGAAGTATTAAAACTTAACCTAAATGTTTAAGTTATGCATTCCAGCCATTATCGGTAAAATCAGAGTTTTAAAATATGTTTAAGTACCGTAAACTATTCAATAATCTAAGTAGAGATGTTGTTGTACAATTAATCGGTGGATAGCGATTTAGTACAGGAGGCCTCTATATTGATTAATTGCGGTAAATTGAGGCATTTATAGCCCTATAACTGATGTCAAACTAAATAACCCCCAAAACATAGATAAAAGAATCTTTGGAAGTATTATTACTTAACCTAAAAGTTTCAGCTATGCATCCCCTGTCGTTATCGATAAAATCAGAGGTTTAAAATATACTGCAGTACCGTAAACCATTCAATACTCTATGTAGAGTTGTTGTTGTACAATTAATGGGTGGATGCGATTTATTACAGAAAGCCTCTATATTGGTTGATTGTGGTAAAATGGGGCATTTTTCACCATAGGTTCTTCTTTGAAATTGTATTTATTCATCATTTTACGATCATTGAACACGTAATCTATGTTTCGGTGATATAATCTGCTAGATATAGGGAATGCCCATTTAATGTTGTTCTTTAGAAATTTATTTATTATCATTTTACGTTCATTGAACATATAATCTATGTTTCGAGAATATAATCTGCTAGTATTTCCCTTCAACCGCACCCTGAACTATAGTAATTTAGCAATATTGTATTGGCTTGTGTAGAATAAGGTAAAATAATGCCATCATTACTGCCAACTAAGCTAGATCTGACGAGAAATTGAATGTTATACTATAGTCGAAATCATATAATCTTTGTCTTTAAATTCAGTCATTGATCTTAAAGGGACACACCCTATAACTGAACCCCCAAAACATAGATAATAGAATCTTTGGAAGTATTATAACTTGACCTAAAAGTCTCAGCTATGCATTCCCAGTCATTATCGATAAAATCAGCGGTTTAAAATATACTGCAGTACCGTAAAAACAAAAATAATATCAAACAGGGAATGCCACGTACCAAAAACGCAGCCTCCCCAAAACGAGCCCCACAGCACCCAGAAGTGCCCACCACCAACACACACACGCACGCACGCACGCACGCACGCACGCACGCACGCACGCACGCACACACACACACACAACACACACACACACAATCATGTACACACACAAACATACACTTCCAACACACAAGCATACAAAGCAAACACACGAGGACAAAACGAACAATTAACGGAATACAGTGGGGCACCGCCTTGGAACGGTCAGTGGCAAAAACACCACTGGGGAGCTTAAACCGTAAACCATTCAATACTCTATGTAGGGTTGTTGTTGTACAATTAATGGGTGGATGCGATTTATTACAGAAAGCCTCTTTATTGGTTGATTGTGGTAAAATGGGGTATTCTTCGCTATAGGTTCTTCTTTGAAATTATATTTATTCATCATTTTACGATCATTTAACACATAATCTATGCTCCGAGGATATAATCTGCTAGATGTAGGGGGTGCCCCTTTAAAAAACTCATTATATTCAAAAGGTTTGCTTCCATTTGCGAATATTTCATTTCAGCTGGATTTCATTTGGGATCGGCAGAAGACAATGCCTTGGAGAGCAGTTTGCAAGATCCCGGTATTTCCTGTATATGGCTTCACTTCTACGACGTTGGAAATTTATTGGTTCCCCAGGAAAATTTGGACCATGTAGCCCAAAAAACAGGGAAAATATTGATGCTAATGCCACAGTCAGGCCCAAGCCATTTTTCTGTTATGCAGAAAAAAGATACTAGGGACACCGAAATAAGATACATGTATAACCGAACACAATATTCGTCGGAGAAAAACAATTCTGAGCAATAGTCACCCCCTCTAAAACCTATTTGTTATGAAGTATGTTCTGTATGTACTACAGTTACTGCTATGCTTCATCATACGTTATTATTTCATAAGTAATTCAATTTGTAAGCAGAACTTTATGACTGTGTACTTTTTGAAATGTGTTTCTTATTAGGTGCTTGATATTGCACCTGTTGTTATAAACATTGTCTTTATTTCATTATACTACCGTCCTAAATGGGATCCAGATCTGTCGATGAAATACAAGAATATTTTGTGCACGAACAAAGTGGAATTTCAGCAAGACTTTTTTGTACAGTTTAGTTTTTGCACACCTATCTATAACAGCAAGCTGCTGAGTGTGTAAAACAAGTTTCGTTTGTAAGAATAAATGAATTTGCATAATACATTTTTCTTCAAGTCTGAGAAAACAAGCTGAATGCCTTTCAGTCCTGTACCTCAATAAACACGTTCTGTGTGAACATGTCTGCAGTAGGTCTGTTATGTAATGGTCACAACTAGGTGAAGAGTAACAATTTAAAGTAATCACTTGTGATCATGAAATCCTACGGCGCCCGTGAAGTGACATGTGACACTTTTTTTTTATTTCGTAATTACGAAATACATTTCGTATAAACGAAATAAGATTTCGTTTTTACGAAATAAGATTTCGTAAAAACGAAATGTTATTTCGTAAAAACGAAATCTTATTTCGTAAAAACGAAATGTTATTTCGTAAATAAGATTTCGTTTTTACGAAATAAGATTTCGTTTTTACGAAATAAGATTTCGATTTTACGAAATATATTTAATTCGTTTTTACGAAATCTTATTTCGTTTAAACGAAATGTTATTTCGGTTTTACGAAATCTTATTTCGTTTTTACGAAATAAATACATTGCGGTAAAACAAAATCTTATTTCGTAAAAACGAAATGTTATTTCGTAAAAACGAAATGTTATTTCGTAATTACGAAATAAGATTTCGTTTTTACGAAATAAGATTTCGTTTTTACGAAATAAGATTTCGTTTTTACGAAATGTATTTCGTAATTACGAAATAAAAAAAAAGTATCACATGTCACTTCACGGGCGCCGTAAAATCCTCTTTTTGTTTAGACTATCAAAGCTTGCTGTAGAATCTCACATTGATAAAAAAGGGTAAACCTACATTTGTAATATTTTCATAAAGGAAAATGTTAGCAAATATTAAATTTTGTCAATACTCTTGCATTTCCATCTTTAGAGTCAAATGTTATGATACCAGTGCATTTTTAAAAGCAAATAATCATGCATAGACCACTTAGACATGTGCCATACATCTTAGTTTTGTTTCAAGTTAATAAAAGTTTTTTTTTATTGGAGCCGCCGTGGCGCAGTGGTAGCGCGTTCGCCTCAGGATCGAAGGGCCCCGTCGGAAGTCGACAAGACACAAATAATTCTACAATTCCTATCTCTCTCTTCGAGGTTGATTCCACCTGGAATGAGTCTCGAGAGCGATTAATATAAGTTGTAATAACTTGTTTCGCAATCGAGAATAAATAAATTAGTATAAATTGATTATTAAAAGTTTTTATTATATACCACTAATGTTAACCTGAAATTTCTTCAGTATTTGTGCAGTAAAATATAACATCCCGTATCAAATTGTCCGTATCAGATGAAATACGACGTATTTCAGCTGTCCATCGTGTAGGTTGTACGCAGATGCATATTCATATGATATTCTTACGTTAGAAGTTGCAGACTGAAATCCCCATTGCTGCAGTAAAATAAGTTTGATTTTATTGTTGTCACTTTTTTATTTCACATTTGAAGACAAATGAATGCATTAAATCAAGCAGATTGATGATTTACATTCTGCAGTTCTTTTTATTGGTGACGTTTGTTTTAACACGGAAGTCACACATGACGTCATGGATGTCATATAAGACGTTACACGAAATAGCGCGTTATGTTGACTTTACCCCATTTCTGACACACATTTACGTTTAATATATAAAATTTTACCTTGCATCCAGTAAATGTATATAATAAAAGGAAGACTAAAACAGTTGGCTAGTCTTAGGGTGTATCTTTCTCGTTGGATGCATAGTGCAGGATCACACTCGAGGCTCCGCCTCTCGAGTGATCCGGAACTATACGGCCAATTGAAAAGATGACCCAGCAGATCAACGGACTGTTATAATATTCGGTTTTTATTGATTGCTACGGGTGCATTTGCTATGTCTGTATTTAGTATTACTGAATATCTTGTCAGTTCAGGCGAAATCATAATTTACTCTTATTCCATCTTCAAAGCGCAAAATAGTACATGTACTGTAATTACATCTAAAAAACGGACTGATGACTGCACTGTATATTTTTATAAATAACACCACTATGGTGTATTCAATCCATTTAATGATCAATCGACAACAAAGCTAACGTCGATTATAATGTGGTAACGTCACAAACATAAAAGGGCTATTCACAATAAACTGCTAAAATTAGAAAACAGAAAATCGCCGAAGAAAATTATGGTGTCGGTACTCTTTAAGCTGCTCGCTTACAGTTGCCGTTGAGAGTATAAAATTTTCAAAAATGACATACTAATACATAAATATAAAATCAAAAGCTTGAATCAAAAATATAAGTAAAAATCTAGGAAGGAATTTGCAAAAATCGATTGAAAATGCTGGTTTTACGGCACCGCTTCACTATTTCTTTATATTGGAATTTCAAAAGCGTTTGTAACGCTTTATTATTTGGTAGTGTATTATTTCAATTCTATTGATATAATTTACAGGAATTTTTACTGGAACCTTTTTACATGACTATATGTTCTAAAATATGCTATTTTCATACAGTTTGAAGAACTTTTTATTTTCACCAAAATCTTAGAGTGAGCAGCTCTAAGTGTTCCGGGCGAAATGGCTTTCAAAACGTTAACAGTACAGACGGTTAATTTGCTGAACAGAAATTATGAGAATCTTTAAAGTTCTTCTCAATACATAACATACTTGTTTACCCTTGTGAAGAGGCGGTAGGGCAGTTGCAGTGCATTGACTCGAGTATTCCCATTTATGCAATGGCAGTTTTATCCCCCGGCAATACAAGTTTATTATATATTGTCTCTTTCCTTTGAAGTTGATTCCATCTGGAGAGTCTAGAAAGAAATTAAGGCTTAAATTTCATTTGCCAAAACGTTGTGATCTTTTTGTTCAAATCATTTGCATTTGTCAAAACTGTAACTGGGTCATGAACTGGCATTTTGTCAGCTGTTCATATACTTAAAGGTAACTGTACAACTAATATAAATTTCATAGGTGCTGTATTGATAATCTAGCTATGAGCAATGTATTTAAGTACATACATTTCATACTATATCCTTGCCTAACACTTATAACTTGTTTTGATAAGTTTAGACTCTTTTGGTTTTTGTATGAATTGTGTGCATCATATGCTATAGGTACTGTATCATAGTGTATAATACTCAGTCTGTTATTTTCTAATGGTTATTTCGATGAGACGTAAATATGTTTTTGAGTTTTGCCTTCCTCTTAGCACTGTGAAACCCATGTAAAATTGGAAATAAATTGTAATGGACAAGTCTCTATAGAAATACTCATTACGACAACCAAAATATATTCTGTTGAGCAATTAAAACAACAGACAACCACATAATAATTTCTTTTTTCTTACTGTTTCTGCATTTCTTACTTTGCAAATTAACTAAGGACATTTGTAGATTGATCCAGTACATACCCCATCTAACCATGTTATATGGTATAGTTTATTTTGCTTGCAAACTGTGTTATACAATGTTTGTCGATTTTCTGTTCTTCGCAAACTTTTCACTAATCATATTACACTGTTATAAAAATCAGTGCAGTTCATACTTATCTAGGAGATCCTTATAATAATGTGTAAACATATCAAGGCAAGGTCCACTTCCTGTATGAGGGTCAGATTTATTTTAGTCACTTTAAAACTAGGCTTCTGTTTGTTGGATACATATATGATATCTAAATAGTGTTCCCAAAAGATGCATCACATGTGCAAACTGCCCTGGATTTTAAAACTTCCAAAGTCATTTTGCCGATGTGCTTAAGGTTACTTGTTCAAAACAAAATCGACACCAGTGATAAAATGATGCTATCACTAAAATGTAGTCTGATGGTCTTTGGACATAATACACAACCACATTACTGTTATATAAGCTTGTATTGGTGCGTTTTGTTGCAAATATTGTAAAACAAATGTCATTTCAGTTCTTGGTTTACCAACATGAAAAATATCTAATTATTGTGCAAGTTTCCTGACAAAGTCAAACGATGAAACTCTTCAAACTGGCATTTATTTACTAGTTCAATGTCTCCTCTAGATGCTCGACCATAGACATACGTGTACAATTCTATCAATGCTTCTTTTCCTGAAAAGGCTTGTCAGAAGTTTATGTTTGGCACAAATCATTAACTTTGTACTCTCTTACAACAGAAAATTTAGAAACTGGATTTTTACAGAAATGAGGCCCTTTAGGGGATGCAGTGCTTTTCACATAATTATTCTATAATATAGAACCTTAAAGGGACATACCCTATAACTGATATCATATCAAATAACCTCCTAAACATAAATAAAGGAATCTCTAATAGTTTCAGCTATGCATTCCCAGTCATTATTATTCAACTTTACAATGTTACACACTGTATTAGACACATGATATGAAACAGGTAGAGCTAATACAAAGCATAACTGAGCCAATATGAGAAAAGCAGGGCCAATACGAGAAAACAGGACCAATATGGAATGCAAGCATTCTGATTGGTTTAAAAGAGAGGGCCAATACGGAGAAGTCACTTCCGTTAGATTTTTAAACGACGCCATTTTGTAAATCAAACAATAAACGATAGTTTGAAAATTTTCAATGAACGCATAAAAGTGTAAAATAAAATTGTTATTGTTACAAGTGTAAAGTTGAATAATAAAATATCATTAATCAAGTGATTTCATATTGGCATTATTTGTCCTCGCGCAGTCGTATTGGCCCTCGGCCTTCGGCCTTCGGCCTTCGGCTAATACCACCCTCGGACAAATAGCAAGGCCAATATGAAATTACTTGATTAATTACATTATATTATCGATAAAATCAGCGGGTTAAACTATTTTGCAGTACCGTAAACCATTCAATAATCTATGTAGAGTTGTTGTTGTACAATTAATGGGTGGATGCGATTTATAACAGAAAACCACTATATTGATCAATTGTGGTAAAATGAGGCATTTTTCGTCATGGTTCTTCTTTGAAATCGTATTTATTTATCACTTTACGTTCATTGAACACATAGAATAATTACTTTAACAATAATCAGAGAATAGAAAATGTAAACTTATATTGTTGTACATTTGAAGTATTAGCTACCAGACAGCTTTCAAAAAACAGTTGGAGACAGACTCGATGTGGCTACAAATTATCTCCCTGACTGGACATAGTTTAAGATAATATATATAAATTGGAACTATCAGTTGGAATACTCTGACTTTATCAATGTTTCTCATACAAGTATCCGAGTTATTTTGTGAACAAGTTTTTATTCCTAAGCTAATTAAAAGACTGTCATAAATGTAACTTTTTGTGCCTAATACATTAGTGATTGTCAATAAAATTGCTAGATTTAGCGTTTTTCCAATCAGATAAATACAGCGCTTCCATTTCCAAATATTTAAAATAAGTTTCATGTAACTTATTAATATAATTATCAGTGAAAATTATACGTTATACTCTTATTTATTTGCAAATACACTCTCTCCTATAACTTCTTTTCTGCTTTTTGCAAATATTTGTGTATTTTTTGTACATTTCTACATGCATATAAAGAAACTTACATCTCCCTTTTTACAACTGCAAGTTATAAATGCAGTGACATCTGTTCACACAAATTTGACTGAGCCTGAGTATGAGTGTCATAAACAACCGTTAAATGAAATAATTTCAAAATCTGGCCAGCAGTCTTTGCTATGCTCGTATAGGTTCAAAAATATTGCCGAAGAAATCCAATATAAGTTTAATGGTATATTAGTGTACTTATTCTGCGCTGAAAATTTGACAAACATTGGTCGACTGTTTTACAAAGTTACACGAGAAAGAGCCATGCACACTTTCTTTTTTGACTGAGTATATTCACATTTAATTGATTGCTTGTAGATTTTATTTTGATTTATCAATTCATTGTTTGATTTAAATAAAAAAGAAGTTGTACATTTATATGGTACCTATATAATTATGTAAAATGCAAATAATCATGGCGCAGAAATAGTAAATCAAATAGGCTTCTTTAAAAAGGAATGACACAGAAGAGAGGTCGAGTGTATATGACATAGTAATACATTACATACTTAGCTATACAGGGAAATAAATCAAGGATGATTGAAACAAAGATGATATCCATTACAGTTTTCAATTAATGACAGTTTCGTGTTAACATTGGTACACCTTGTGTACCTTATATAAAATGACGGGCGTTTCAAAAGGTACGAGTTGCACCGATGAAGAATGACGCACCTTTCAGAAGGAAAGAGTTACAGCCATGATATATACAGAACTAATCTTTATAACCTTCTTTAAGCGGCAGTTTTATACCACCAGTTCGGTCAAATTGTAACGTGATATTACACAACCAAAAATTATCCTCTCAGATGTAACAACACTGCATAGTATGAAAACGTTCATTTTAACACGCATACACACAAAAAGTCATTTACAGTCACGCCATAAAGTAAAAAAAGCATTTAAAATGAAATCGTATTACATAAAATATGACGTTACAAAAAAACACCGCTTTTGACTTTCTTAGATATTTAAAACTATCTCTAGCACTTCAAAATTTTCTTTTATGTCAACTTTTCAAAATTTCACGTGAGCTGACATTTTTTATATTTCGATCATTCATTGTTAGCATGTTGAAAATAACTTTTAGCTGAATATCTTACTAGTAAGCAAATTCATTGTTAGCATGTTGAAAATAACTTTTAGCTGAATATCTTACTAGTAAGCAAATTTAAATAAGTATTTCACTGTTGTCCTAATTATGATGGTTTCATGCCTTTCAGTGTCATTTCCTCTTAATAATGATCGACATGCATCTAGAAACGATATTATATTATCTCTCACTGCATCTTGAATTTCCCTTATCTTTGCACTATACAATATAGGAGTCAATAAGGAATTCAATGCTTGTAACTGAGTTAGTAAAGTAAGCTTCCTCGTATATTTCAAAATACAACAGAACAAACCAGATTAGGAATGGTAGCGAGGTAACTTTTGCGACAATCACGACAAGTAAATGGTTAAAAGCCTTACGTTGCAAACGTTGTCCTCTGCCTTGGATATTGCTTACGTTCGATTGCTACAAACCTTTTAGAGCAACCATCGAACAAGCGTAAAACGCAGTCAAAAGAAATAAAGCACTGATGTAAAAAGAACAGAATGCCAGCAACTGTGTACGTTTCTCAAAGAAGCTTGAAGACATGCATCCTTTTACAGAGACCTTTTCAGGAAATAATAACCTTACTGCTACTAATGGCAAATGGAGAAAACAAACTCACAAGACACTGACAAATTATGCCGAATTTAGCTGACCTCAGAATGTACGGACTCTGAAGGTTGTTGTGTAGCCTTACGCAGAATGATCCATCTTATAATAGACGGCATAGATTAATAATCGGCGACACTGTAGAGGGGTCGCAATCCAGTAGCATATTAAGTGATTTCTTAAGTATTATAGCTTAAGTCCAAATATTTTAATTATCATAATTCTCTCAAAACGAATGGTGTGTGTAATTTCATCATCATTATAGAAAATGGTCATGGAAGATTTAATAAATTTTCAACATGCTGCAATGCACATTCTCCTTTTTAAATTATCTTCTTAAGAAAATTGTTAAATTTCAAGGAAAATTTGACTTCAGATGGTACTGGTATATGGCTCCAGGACGAGAATTGTACACATGCATACACACTTCTGTTAAATGAATCAAACAGTGTTAAACAAGCTATTCCGGCTAATAAGTCCGTTACACTAAGAAACAAAACCCGAGTGTAAACCACGTTCGGAATGTTCGAACCATGTATTCTTAAAAAAATTAAGGACAGTGCAGTTGAAAATGATTGTCAAAAGAGATATGATACCATTTATTAGTTGCGTAAAATTACTTAATTGATAGATTTTCTCATCATATCCACTTAACGTTGAGGTGTGATCCGTCAAATTGTCATGTATAATGCTTTCATTCAACATGTCTATAATTCCATAGATCTGTTTATCAACACTTTGCGATACTTAAACAGTGTTCACGTGAAACACCAACTTTCTAATTAAAAAATCTAAAATATGGTAAGCATCTGTAACTTAATAAGCATTTATATATTCCGCATGGCGTAACGAACATGCCTGATCTTACAGATCTTACATGGAATAGATATCGCGTCTATAAGAACTGATGAGGGCTGTCTCATCAATTCAATAAATTGTCTAGCTTATGCAGGTTATCTACTACACTCAATAGCTTTCCAAATTAAACTAACAATACCATTGATGCAAAGCATCAAAGGGCGCCGAAAATAGTTTCTATTTCAACATTTATTAGTTATACGGTTTTTGCATATCGCAATGTAGCCTGACAAAAACGTATAACGATTTTGTTATACTGCAACACCCCTGTTTTATACCCCCTTCGCACACACGGTTTTTTCTTACGAGTCCTTACGGATCGCCAACTCGTAGTCAATCGCAAGCATCCGTACATAACTCGTTGGTATCCGTTAATAACTCGTCACAACTCGCAAACACTCGTGAGGATCCGTGAAAGTAGAGGCAAATTTTTTGACATGTCAAAACTTTTCTTGCGATTGTCCACGGATAACATTTTTGTACATAACTTGTAAATAACTTGTAACAATCCGTCAGTATCGTAAACCGGTCACAACAACATGTAACCCTCCGTAAACTACTCGCAAGAATCCGTAATTGTCGCGTAAACAATTTGCTTTACGATTAGTTACGGTTAGTTTACGGACTATAACGAGTGTTTAAATGATGTTTACGATTTCATTCACGTCGTGTTACAATGGCTTTACGGATTGTTAAGAATTATTACGAGCACTATACGTATAGTTACGACAACTTTACGAATACATACGTATACTTTAGGATTTAGGTAAGGTTTATCTATTTGCTGTTGGACATCTTCCTCTTCCCTCTGAGCTAGTGCAAGGAGCAATTGCAGAAATCTTTGATATGACTGCAATCTGTTTCTCTCATATGCCATGTTGTCTCGCTGGATGTCAGTTGTCGAATGATACATAGAGAATTGCATACTTGTTTTGCAAAAAAAAACACGTAGTCAATCGCAAGCATCCGTACATAACTCGTTGGTATTCGTTAATAACTCGTCACAACTCGCAAACACTCGTGAGGATCCGTGAAAGTAGAGGCAAATTTTTTGACATGTCAAAAATTTTCTTGCGATTGTCCACGGATAACATTTTTGTACATAACTCGTAAATAACTTGTAACAATCCGTCAGTATCGTAAACCGGTCGCAACAACATGTAACCCTCCGTAAACTACTCGCAAGAATCCGTAATTGTCGCGTAAACAATTTGCTTTACGATTTGTTACGGTTAGTTTACGGACTATAACGAGTTTTGTTCCCTATGTATCATTGCACAAGAATTCTTTTTCCCCCCTGTAACATATATTAACATAAAAAACTTTAAGAAAGGAAGTAACTTAAATGGAAATCAGCAACTGAAATGTACAATTTATATTCTACATATTCATAATGCAGTCGGACAAAAAGGCAAACACTTCTAGACACCAACTCGCAACTATTCGTAACAACACGTTAACAGGTCGTAATTTACACGTAAAAGCTTAATTTAGAATAATCGTAACATTCCGTAACATACTCGTAGCAATCCATAAAAAGCTTGTATTGCTCGTATTTATCCGTGGTAACTCGGAAGCAATCGTAGATTTTTGCCGTAAATACATCGTAATAACTCATAAAAGTGACCAAATCGTAATGATCCGTGTACTTTTACGAATTTGTGCCATACGTAAGGATTCGTAAGACAAATCCGTGTGTGTGAAGGTAGCATTACTTTTATTCTCATGTTTAATCTGTAAAATTAATCAAAATCAATGCTTCTCAATTTTTATACGTTCTCAAGTAATGTACATGTGTGGCGTTAAATAGCTAAAATTAGCTTTTTGATAAGCAATCATTATTAGTTTGATTTGAATGAAAAATTTTATGAATATTTGCAGAAAACATTTAAAATCATGGTGGTTTTAAAGCTGAAAAAAAAACGGAATAAAAATTATTTAAAAAAAATGGGTTTGACCGGGATTTGAACTCCACTCGTAAAATTAGGCGGTCATCAGCTTACCCACTACACCACGGAGACTGACTTTAAAGCACGTGGTAAAAAATAAGCTGATATTATAATTTTGCAAAACCGATAAGGGAGAAGTTGTTTTACGTTTTCGTATTTTTTCTAAAAGATATAAAAAGGAACACTACAATTTAACAATTACGTTTTAATGAAGGAAATGTGTATAATCAATATTTTAATGTCTATTTCGTATTATTTTAGCATACAGTTAAAACCATTTTTCTTCGCATTCTAATAACCTCTCCTATCATGTACTTCCGGAAAAACTATTCCATAATAGGCCGCCGCCGTCATCGGCGGCGCCAATAATAGATTTGTCTTAGTTAATCCAATTTTCAAATTATTTTGATGAATTTGATCTTTTACACTCGACAAACGTTATAAAAATAGGTACAAAAGTCACAATGGTCCCTCGCGCTGTCAGTAATCCCAATATTAAAAAAATCACAAAATCGCTTTAATAACCAGGTTGTAAACAGTATGGGGGTGACACAGCCAAATAGGTAGAAGACTTTAAGATGATGTAAGGTGTACAGTAACTTTACTTTATTGGGCTAAACCTCAAGCCGACTAAACCTCAAGCCGATTAATGTTTGATGGTATTAATCATGCAGGTGGCTTTATGAACTGGGGTTTAGCTTTGACATACGCGCCTTGTACTTTTTATGTTGGGTGATAATACATTTTGTATCTCTATTGAGAAAATACAGCACTGTCTGGAACCAATTCACGTGGTCTGTTGGTTGACTGCATTAATCGCTTTAAGATTAGAATTGTCAACTTCAGTATCTAAAATCAGGATATAATATCGGTGAAATTGTTAAGAAAATCGTATCTTCAACCAAAATGTGTATTTTATGTAGTTTGGAACGTAAAATTCGGCTCGATTGCCCTTACATGTACATGATTATATACCATGTAAGATGTGTATGTTGTCAACTCCACAAGGCAATAAAATTGCCATTCATTGTTACCATCTTAATACTACGTAAAAGAAGACGTTGTCATAATTATATCTTCAAATGATTTAAAAACTGTACATCTTTAATGTGTATACTTTGAAATCGGGTTTTAAAGAAGTCTTTAGATTTTCGCCATATCTTCAGCTAATACATGTAAGTAGTAATTACTACTGATCTTCAATGGTTTCAATGTCAGTTTTGTCACATTAGCCAGTGGCTCAGTTATACAGAAATTATGTAATATATGCCCTTTCAGTTGAGACAAAAAACATGAGTAAGCATTCATAAAAGCACTAAAGAATGTGTGCTCTCATACATTTTCTATAGCGTTACATATTAGTTATTTGATTATGAGAAAACATACCAAAACACGAAACATGTTAATATAAATATTTACAGAGATATCACAAGACATGCTCCTTATCTAATCCTGGTACATCGTTTTTTGCAACGCGAAAGATATTTGAGCAATATTTAAGAATAAATTAGTCAATCAAAATTAGCACAGATACGCCAGTGATAACGATGTATTTCTCGTATCTAAATAAAGCTTATTTACGTTTCAATGTGTACCTAAATACAACTGATATAAAATAAAAGATGACTTAATGGTTTTCGTATGGAACATGAAACGGATAACATGAAGTTAATTGCGTGTTTACTACATTTGAACAATGAGGTAAAATGAACATAATGAGACAGATGAAATTTCACTTTAACTTTAAACTACATGTATGTGTTTGGTTACTATCATTAGTTTTATCGTTGGCGCTAGGTGAATTGGTTACCGATGCTAGATTTGCTTTAAAGCTAAAGGGAGATGGCAAAGAAGAGGTGTTTCAGGGATTACAGCAACACAACTTCACTCGTTTGTTTGAGGTAAGGTTGTTTAAAACGTTTCAGATAATAATTCGTATAAAATAGGATTTAAAAGAATTATGTTTGAATTGAACTTCCGCTTTCGTTTTAGAACGAAAGATACCCGGGATAAACCATCAATAGCATAAACTTAAGTAGTTTAAGTGACGATATCAACATAATATTCTCTTCTGAAAATGTCAGGTGCTACTAGGACTTTATTGTTTAATTAGATTATTTAATTAGATACCTGATATTTATTTCAATTTTCTTTGAAAAGTTTTGTCGCAATTAATTTATTTGAGCAGAGTGTTATATGTTGAACTTGCAACTGTATTAGAAAGTGTATGTACACCTCCGTATTCTATACATAAAATGTCCATATACCAGTTAATTTTAAGAATTAGAATCAACATTGTTGCAGTAAAATGTGTTGTTTTTTCTTCTTGATGACACTTTATCATTACTTTTAAAGGCGAATTAATGCGGACAAAGATACAAAAAGGATACAGTAACAGGCAGTTGATAGAGTGTGTTAATCATATAAGAAGCTCTGCCTCGCGTATGATTCGTTTCTTCACATCCAAATCGAAAATTCCGGGAAGAAAACCGTCTTTTCAATATTTTATGTGTATTACCTTAATTGAATTGTCTAATTCTCTCGAAAGGATACCTAACAAGTCTAAGAGCTTTGTCCCCAAGACTAATAAACATTGTAACTGCCTTCTTCTCAAATGGGTGAACAAACCGTCAAAAGAAAGAACCTTTCTTAATACGAAAATACGATACTGTCAAGTCAGGGACTTTAGTAATGCTTCCCAAAACTGATAGTTTCTATAACTATAAAGACAGCAATATTCCCTGCCGCATAAACAATGTTTAGGGGTTAATCTTTGATACTTAAGGTTGACATTCATCGTAATCACGATAAGTGTGAACATGAATTCTTCATGGAAAACATGGATGCTGCATGTCGTCTTGATGAGATGATCATTTAACCAACGTTATATAAAAAACCTTCATGGGGTTTAGGAGTTATTGAGCGAACACGAAAAACCAATGACCCCTTAGTGTGGTTTTGACCCTATGACAGTGAGGTAGGGACATGGGTTCTGCACATCGTCTTGATTAAATCAACATTCGGCCACAGTTATGAAAATTTATGAAAATCCTTCAAGGGGTTTAAGAATTATGAAGCGGACACAAAAGACAATGACCCTCCAAAGTGTGGCCTTAACATTGAGCAGGCGGGGTTTGGACCTTTGTTCTGCTCTTATTCCTGATGAGATGAACGTTTGGCCAACGTTTTATGAAAATCGTTGAAGGGTTTTAAGAATTACGAAGTTGACACAAATATTACGGACTGATGGAAGATGACCATTCCTATATCTCCCTACCGATTGGTAATAAATTACAATTTGACAGAAATCAAGAAAAAAGTGTTTTTATAATATAGACAAAGACTGAACCAAAACTTGCTAATAATTTGTTCATGTGTATGTATATAGTATATGTTCTACTTTTTATTGTTTCAGATAACGCCTTCAACTTACATTTTTGGGTACACTGGTGACAGGACTAATGAAGTGCAGTCTATACTCAAGACTTTACTGCATCTGTACGGAGGCAAGGTAGATTTCTCTGACATATAATAATCAAAGCGCTGTGAGCGCTGAAGGCCTGGGGGCTATAGGTTAACTCCCCGAAAAACAACTTTTCACCTACGTGTTCTGCGTTGAATCTTACCTAAAGCGCGGGTCGAAATGTGCAGAGGACGAAATTCAATATATGACACAGAATGAATGATTCACAAATATATGGGTGACAGGGAAGTTTGTTTTATTATGAAATGTACGTTAAATGAAAAATAATCACATAGTCAACATTATAAAATGTTTAAGCCAGTACAAATAATTCGATCTGCGCTTTGTACAACTTCAAGCGATATGATCTGATGATGTGGATCGAAAATTATTGTGTACCAATGACAAGACCTTGAAACAGAAATAAACAAAGCAATACCAGCAATGAAATATAAATACAGTACTGTACAATGTGTATAACAGAGAAAACCAAAAATGATTCTGGGTTACCTTGTAGTTGTAATCAGTGAAACCGTTCACTGGGCCTCGACATGCAGCGTCCTCGATAAATGGCGGGTGAATTTGATCACGTTAGTTCCTTCTCGGGAATGTACGTAAATTATATCTTTTTTTAGAGACATTTATTTTTAGGTAAATATATATGTAATCGTTCGTAAATAACAAAGTTGTCAATGAAATAACATTGGAAATTTGAAAATCAAACTACAAACTCTTATATCGAGCTTCGTACGTTTTCGTAAATTTCCGTAAATATCCGTACTTTTCCGTGATATGCATATGATTATCTTCCGTAATCAGCTAACAGCGCATTAATTTCTAAAACAGAAAAAAATGTGTAATGCAGCCCGTAAGCTATATACCTTCCTGCAGTCGTTTGAAGTTTTATGTACTATTTTTATTTGTAACATGTTCTTATCATATGCGGCATTCAAACAGAAGATTGATCTGGTCTGTCTTGCACTACTTTCGCATAGCGCATGTTTACAGTTGTTATTCGCACATAGCACGGCTAAAATTCTTGCAGGGTTTGAAATGTGGTATACTAACTTAGGCCTTGGGGACTTTCAGTCCCCAGGCCAAAAACAAAACAAAATGTCTGACGATCCATGATTTTATTACATGTTATCTTAAATCAACCATGAAAATTAAGTTACCGCTTAAGATTCACTGCCCTGGTACGCACGACGTGCTTGTTGACGTAATATAGAAATGCCTGCACCCCCCCCCCCGCCTCCTCAAGTGCCGTGAAATGTTACATTTACTTAAACAAATGAAGGTTTATTTGCAATTACTAAGCTTTTTTATTTGTCAGTTCGTTCTTAAAGCTACACTTTTTAAATAAAAGAATGAAAAACGGACAACACAGACTATTATGCAGTTAGTGAATGTCATGAAAATATTTTACTTATGTTTGTAAAACTTTGTTAATATACAGGAACACAGTCTTGAAGTTGAAACATAATAGGTAGAGTATTATAGTCAACCAATTGTATTTTATTTCATTATTCAGAAATCTTATCGCATGCAAAACATTCTACAACTACAGAATAGAATAATTTTAGAAATATGTATATGTAACTTATACACTTCTAGTGCAAGCACTACAGGAGGATAAAACATAATCTTAGTATAATTATACCTATCTAACGCTTGATTTATTCCGCTACATAGACACATATCTTTATCTGACATGATTATTTCATTTTTTATGGCATGGTATTCATATGCGTCATGATTATCATATTTGTATGTGTAACAAAGATTTAACGAACATTTTGGTTATTAGTATCTACGTATAAACTCTTTCACACAATAAAGTAAACAGAAATGTCATATAGCAAGTTACCAAGTAACACAAACTTGAACAAAAATGTGATTATCAGAATGTTGAACAAAACTCATACATGGATAAATTAAGCATACAGTTATGCATATTTATCTAAACATTTTAGCAGCATTTTTATTTTGTTTCTATAACATACACCCGTAAAAGATAACGAAGTTTGCTCACTCCATAATCGTATGGGGATTGCATTATCTTGCTTGCGTTAAGTGGACTTTTAAATGGTTTAATTGT
>JAFMSR010000006.1:34435804-34574861 GCA_022818135.1 Saxidomus purpurata | reverse complement strand
AACAATTTAAATAATAAATAAGAGGAGTGTAAGGGGCAAGCTAAATGAAAATCCCCTTACAGTACAGTGAATTGTGTTTGTTGGCAAATTTTAGAGATTTCAGTTACAACCAAGTCAGGAAATTGACAACTATTTTGGAATGGGTGTGTCTAAAGCACACGAACTTGGGTACACGGGACGTGGTGTTGTTGTCGCAATAACAGATGTTGGGATTGATACTGGTCTGCTGGACCTGAGAGAGAACATTGTAAGTTTTCTTGTTTGAATGATACGTATACCTTAAATATAGTTAACAGTTATTAATTTAATAAAGGGTAGCAACACTTGCAAAGGAAGAATCAACACTTTTTCAAATTGAAAACGAAATTAATAAAAACTGAGTTAAAACACTTATCAAAGAAGTCTCTTATTAATAAATTTGTGTTTCAAGCAATAATAATTTTGATACAAAATTGGCAATAAACATCGGTCCTTAATAAAATTATGCAATTTACATTGTTATATGTACTACAAGGATCAAGGATTATGCTACAATTTCATCAACAACAGTAAAGATGTAACCCCAGAATATTTCCACCATCTACAGGATACATCAGTATCCTCTACGGCGTAAGTTTCTTAATGTTTCCAAATATATAGGAGTTAAGTGCCTATAATTCTTATGACACTTGTCAGTGTTATTTCGCGGCAGCTTCTAGCTTCTATTTAATCAAATTAGATATTTTTCGGCGAAGTTGAATGAGCTGGATTTTGACCTTCATTTTAGACTAATCAGATGTTACGGATGGAAGCGCGGTGAATGGAATTTGTATACGACCCTGTTCATCACGTGATCACTTCATTGATTAATGTTGTAGCTGCCGATCTATAAATATACTGTATATTTAACCGCCTTCATTGGTGAATTTCCCAGAAATGATGTTTATGTATATACTAATAATATGTGGCCTCTCGAGTGTTACAATTATTTGACCTGTTTACATAGTTCTTGACCCAATGAGACTCAGTATCTAACTTGTACGTGGATATATAAGTTTGGTTCAGATTGCACGGGTATTGTGGCCTCTATAATGTTGACGAGCCTAGGTGCGGATGGCGGAAGACCAGACGACAGAAGGCTTAGCTATACTAATATCTCACGCTGAGCTTTCTTCAGGTGAGCTAAAAGGCACTAACTTTTAAGATATTCTACATTGGTTTAACGGGCACATTTTAATGTTTTGTATGCTCTAATTCAATATTCACGCAGGTAATACTAAGAAATTTAAACAGCAGCTTCATAAATAAATCAAAACATGGTAAAAGGTTTAAAGTTTAACATTAAAAAATGTTCTGAACATCATATATGTTAAGATGTGAATTAAAAAGCAAAGTAAAATATTAATTTTCCTCATTTTTTAATTGGAATTTTATAACTTTGGAATTGTATGTGTCGCCATTTATCAACATTTATCTATTGCAACAGCTATGCAATAACTGATTAAAAATACAAATATATAGACATAATTGTTCGGATACGGTGGGATATATTCACATTCCATTTCAATTGGCTTAACTTTAACAGCTTTAATTAACTGGCATTTAGTAATTCATTTGAATTGTATTAAGCAATACGGCATTTTACTGTTACTCATTATAAAAGCTAACAAAAACTCTGTCAGTTTGTATCCATCTTTTAAATACATTTTTGTTGATCATCACACAAGAAAATGCTAAACTTTTGTTCAAGATAGATAAATATCTAACATAAATATAGAAGTTTGCTGTTAATTTCCTTTCTTCTGTCGCAGGCATGGAGATCATTGTGCAAGTATCATTGGGTCAGTTTTCGGCAATGGTGTTTGTACATTTGGAATATCATTCAAAGCAAAAATTGTTGGTAAGTTGTTGTTGAATAATAATTATGTACTAGTAATTACCTTTTTCACGCATTCCACGCAAATGCATTTGACAATTTAAAAAACAACAACAATTATTATTCGAAAAAGACACGATCAACCTAAACATGTTTTTTGACATTTCAACAGGTCTAAAGATTTTTATAGTGACATTGTACAACGACTTGCTGTTTAATCTGGAACCAACGTACGGTACCAGATCAGATATCATAGCAAGAGCTCTTGTCCACAATTTGTCGGATATTGACATATTTTCCAATTCATGGGCACCCACGAAACCATTTACAGCACTAGACTTTGCAACAGAAGCTGCTATTAAATACGGAGCCAAGCAGGTTTGTTTGTAATTTACCACAATTAGAAGAACTTACAATTAACCTATAAAGAGGAAATTAAATATAAGTATTTTGCTTATTATCTTCACATGAGGAATGTATTTTGCTTATTATCTTCACATGACTAATGTATTTTGCATATTATCTTCACATGATTAATATATATTTCAAAGGAGAAAACTTCTCTGAATACGTTTCAAATTTTCTTTTTGCTCTTACCATCAGTTTGTGTAGTATTGTAAGAAAATGAAATACTTACCCGAAAAAT
The DNA here is from genome assembly GCA_022818135.1 of Saxidomus purpurata. Lineage (NCBI taxonomy): Eukaryota > Metazoa > Mollusca > Bivalvia > Venerida > Veneridae > Saxidomus > Saxidomus purpurata. Next base: position 34,572,360 of record JAFMSR010000006.1, on the reverse strand, counting down.
AAAGTTCTATATTATTTCATATCAAGTTTGAAACAAGAGCATCGGAAACACTGACATATACTCCCCGAAGCCTGCGTTTTTTTCGAATGGAAAGCACACATATTCTGTCCTTTCAGATGAAACCGTAACACGTTGTAATTCATAAACATTAAAAGTGTAATTATTTGAAGGCAAAATAAAGAATAATAAAAAGATGTAATAAAGTCATAGGACAGGAAAAATAATCGTTCTTGAACATTGCACTTCTTTCCATTATACTGTTTCAACGTTAAATATCAGGAAAGGTGTTTTAGCTTTGTTCCTAACAAATCTAAGTTGAAACGATAAAGGGAAATCATTAAAAAGTCAAGGTAGAGTTAATGTTATTAGACACCTCCTCTAAAAATATTCTATCACTGTATCTAATACTTTGTAAACCTGCTTCTTGGTTTTGGAATTACGCTTCGGACAAGCATAATTTTGTACAATAAGGGGAAGTCATTAAAACTGGGGTCAGCTAGCGTTATGGTCTTTAGTCACTTCACTTCCTCTTAATGTTAAAGTCAATTCCTTATAAAGTTTCAAGTTATGACTCAAACAAGCATTTTTCGTAAAAAAGATGATTGAAAAATTGGACAAGATAGAGTTATGGTATTTGGACACTGCACTCCCTCTCTGTTTTTCTCTGTCTCTCTCTGTCTCTCTCTCTCTCTCTCTCTCTCTCTCGCTCTCTCTAAGTTATGCTCCGGAAGTTATATAATAAATGAGTTATTCGTGGTAAGCTAGAGATATACTGCACCTTTTTTCATTTACTTTTATCAAAGTTTGAAAAATTGTTTGATTGATTGATCTTTGTTCAGGTGGTTAAAACACACTTATATGAACTCAATACTTTTCGAGTTATGCTCTCGACAAGACATATCCGGACAGACCCCTAGCATGGTTCAGAAAACATAAATCACATGTATCGTCCGGAATACATACTAAGTCTAGTACATTAAAGTGGATATATTTTTTCATATGATTTTAAAGGGTCGACGTGGGTTAGGTACAATTTATGTTGTACCAGCAGGTCCTGCAGGAAATGGATTTGCAAATAGCATTCACACCATCGCTGTAAATGGTGTTGGCAGAAACTGGTCTATACCTGATGATTCGACTGTCAGTGCTTGTGTCATCACCAGCGGTCTTTCTAGCGGAAGCAATATTACAGCAAATCATATGGTAAAGTTGACTTGACTATTTATTAACGAAGACATTTCTAGTTGAAGCAATATTACAAAAACACCCGTAGTATTTTGTTTTCAAAGTTATCTTGCTAGAAATGTGTAATTTAATCATCATTCTACTTAAATCAATATTACAATAAAAGATCATGGTAATAGTTTGTAAAATTCACCATTATCCTTTTCGGAATTTTCGGATAATAATTAAAAATTGTAAGGACAAGAGCCGTTTGAGTGGCAGGACTAAACACTGTTTATTTCCTATTTTTGATACCCATGAGCATTACAGCAAAGTTTAAAACCAATGCCGTAAGTGGTTACTGAGACCTGTGCATGGCAGTGCTTTACACACTATAATTTACCTACGAATTTCTAAGTACAACAATGAGAATAATTATGTCAACATTTGGGCAATAATTGTGGGACGTGATTGTATGTGTAAAACCTGTGTAAAACATCGATATGTAGTTATACAGACATAACAAGAAGGTTGAAGTAAAATATCAATCTTATAGTACACCACGGATATAAGTCATGGTAACCTTCTGAGGTAGTGGCCCCAAATCCATACATACAATTCATGGTGACCTATACACACGTCAACTTTCATTAAAATTGGAAATGTAGTTGAAAAGATATAACAAGAAAAAGAAGCTAGCCGTAAAAGTAACCACATAATATCCCAAGTATATCAGTCATGGTGGCCTTGACCTTGACGATAGTAGGCCGCAAACCCATACATAGACTCCCCTCCCTGTACTGTGAAATATTACTATGTCTACTTTCATTGACATTCAAACTGTAGTTGCAAAACAATTTAATAAGAAAACAAAGCTTGTCGTGAAACTTTAACCTTACAATAGCCTAAATGTAGCACTCAAGGTGACCTTGATCTTTGAGTTCATGGGTCCCGTCCCATACACAATGTGCATGTTTTCCGTATATTAGCTTGTGTGAAGTAAAGTGACCCCCGGACAATGAACACTGATGGTAAAAGTCATCTAGGAAATGTGACATGCAAAAGCTAAGGCTATTATGGTTTCAGAAAAGTAGACTTTTAAAGATTTCCTATAAAAATATATCAAGTGCCATCGATCGAATTAGAGAAATAACTCAGATGAACTCATTGCTTTCATGTTTTTAAATCATTTACTGTGTTTTCAGCATCGTTCTTGACCATAACTGAATATGGAAATTTTGAAAGGTACTATAACTTCACGCATAATGTGGAACATTTTCTTATAAGGTCACATGGGCGCTACTTCTACAGCTCGGAGCTTTTGTCCATGTAAGCTCTTTGTTCTATGGAACAACAAATAAAATGTCAGAACCAGTTTTATGCGATGTTATTTTTACAACACTTACTTTGTTTATTATTAATTAAAATGTTTTTTTTTCCAATATAACATCACTTAATTTACAAATTGTATTTTCATTACTTTGATTGCTACTTTATATCTTATCAGATTATTTTAGTGATAAAAAGTATTCGTAGTGCTGTTGCAATTTTAGTTTTAGACTAATTTAAAGTGATGTTTCTTGATTTAGAAATATGGCATTTTTTATACAAACGGCAAAACTTCATTTAAACATATTACAATGTAATAACAAAAGTCAATTCTTCGGCTAAAATTTTCATTCTTTTGATTCATTTGAATTAAAATTCAGATGTCTTTTTGTTGATTCTGGTAGTTAAAATGTCATGATTTTATTAATGTATACTGAAAATAATTGTAAAACATCCAGCATTTGAATGCCAATTAGATATTGCTTTAAGAGAATATATATCAAAGATTATTGTGAAACTATTTTATCTGCACAGCCAATTACATTTTAGCATTTTGTTCTAATTCTGATAAGACAGTCAGTTTTTTTTTAAGTATGTAAAGTAAGACTCAGCAATTTTATTAAAAACAATAAGATTCAATATACTTCATATTCTACAAAACAGTAAAAAACCTTTGACGTGCAATTAGTGTATAGATCTGCACCTTTTCTGAGATACAATAGTTTCACAATGAACAAATTATGAAAATGCAGATACAAAATATTTCACTTTTTGTAAGTTTACATATAAAAGTTTGAAAGTAATTTTAATATCTTGCCACATTGTTGGCATGGGTTATAGAATAAAAAACATTATTGGTCAAAATGTCAGATACAAATGTGCAATAGTTTCAAGATTAACCCCTCGACATGTATTAATGTCCTCATATCAAGTTTCACTAAGACTGGAGCTTTTGTTGCAACGATATAACAAGAAAACGGAGCTTGCCAAAATACTTTTAAACACCGTTTAATACCGTTTAAACAGTCTAAGTATAAAAGCCACGACGACATTGACCTTTGGGGGCATGTGTTCCCCCTAATAGTTTGCGTGTGTGTTGTACTGTCCTTGTGTTAAGTTTGATTCAGTTTAAATCTGTAGTTGCAAAAATATAACAAGAAAACGAGGCTTACGATAAAACTAACCGCCGGGGCGAGCCTTATCATTCGAATTGAGCTAAAATGCTTTATATTGACACTTTATGCTGTGCCTTCTGTGTCTTTCGTAAAACACGTTCGAGATATTTGCCATACTTTCATACATTTGCTTGATTTACGTTGAAACAGCTTATTTGATTACTTGAGTTCTTTGATCCTCTCCAATCTTGCCCACTTGTGACAGTGAATAAAAATGTTACTTACAGTCACATGTAATATTATTGGATTGTTGTAGGTAACAACATCTCAGAGGAATAGATGTGTAACAACTTTCGAAGGTGTTTCAGCTGCTACAGCAGAAATAGCTGCCATCATTGCGCTTGCCCTTGAAGCAAAGTATGCATGAACCGATAAAACATTTTGAATATTCATTTTAAAAAGATTTAATATAAATACATTTTGTAATTGTCCTAAATGTCGGTATTATTAAGCGTTTGTCATGTACCTTTTAAGTGAAAACTTTTAACTTATTGTACGCTTACTTATATGATTAAAGTCAATGAAAGGTACATAATTTTATATTTAAGGCATAAACACATGCTAGTATTTTGAGGATATTGAGAAGAATAATTAATTCGGACATTACTGTATACAAAAACAGATCTTAATACAACTTGATCGACCGTATTTCGAATTGCAGCCGAAATTTAACACGTAGACAGTTAAAACATATCTTAGTCGAAGCCTCTGAGCCTGAAGGAAAGGGAAATGGATTTTCGACCAATGCAGCGGGACACCCCTGTAAGTATATATTTTGATATAGAAACAGCAAATATTTTTTGTGTCATTTCCATAAAACACGTTCCCTAAAAACACATTAAACTAGCGAAATATGACGACGTTATAAAACGAAATAGATGTCTTATGAGTTTGCCTTTAAAAATGTTGTCACTTGTTTTAGGCACCATTGTAGTAGATGAATTTAAGATATATGATTTGTATAAAACATATTCCTTCGAGTGTATCATTGATGTAAAATGCTTAAAAAGTAGGTTCACATCACCAAGTCTTGCATTTAAATTGCCGTAAAAAGACAGTTCTCTTTTGTAGTTCACAAAGTTTTTGGGTTTGGTCTCTTGAATGCAGAACGTTTAGTTTTACTTGCAAAGAACAGTAGTGTACCTTTACCGTTACTGAAACGATCTTTGAAGGAATCCTCAATGCGGTAAGTCCTGACTTATAATGTTACATAATTTCACTTATACATACCTGTCACAGAGGATATCCAGACAGCTTATCAATAAATGTAAACAAATAAGTTTCTTCCAATTCAGCATCCATATCATCATGTTTCATTTCTAGTTATCTTAGTAAACAGGGTATAATTTTCTGTTGTAGCGAAAGTAGCCTCTTTGCACAAGAAACAGAATTCTGTTACAGCTGTGACGTGAACAATGACGTCACATGTCTAGATACAGTTGAAGATGTCGTCATAAAGATGAAGCTTACAAATTACTGTAAACAGTTAAGATTGATTTTAGTATCACCCAGCGGTACTGAGTCGATTTTAGTTGATTATGCTTCAGAATTAAATTCATTTTTCAACAAGAAAATACAGCTAACATCAGTCAATTTTTGGGACGAAGTGTCATTTGGGATATGGCGTCTTAAGTTGATCTATCCATACGATTCATGTAGCGGTAAGTTCTTTTTCGAATATAAATGTGTCAAAGTTCCCAGAATATCACAATCTTACAACTGGAAGTTTGTGATTCTGGTTGTCTGTTGCAGTGTATATTTCAAACATAATGTTCAGTGTTTGAAATTTATATATCAACATGACAATACAACGAATGTACATAACAACTTATCAGACGAGCCAAAACTAGAAAGTTTGAACACATCAAAATACTAACTTAAAATTCGTTTAATTCTGACACGGTCTTTTTTTAACAAGCAAAAAAAAGGTTTTACATGCCACGCTTTTTTGTTATTCGCCTTTGAATAATGACGTCTACATGTACCGCTACCAATAATGGTTGTGGAATAGTTTTGAGATCATCCATTAGAATGTGCTTAAATTGCCATCAAAACATCATGAGAGGGGTACAGGGAATAAATCAAGTACTAAATGGGTAATCTGTAATTGGAACACTTAATTGTGTGTAATTGGTACAATTTGAAATATCAAAACTAAGAAAATGCATGGATTTCAGGCAGCGCACACCACACGTGTATCTTCTTGTGTCCGCGGTTAACTTGTATTCTTTTTACCATGTTCTTTGAAACTTTTCAAACGACCGAACAGATCAAAGTATGTGCGTACACACATTGACCGGCATACATTCAGAGTGGTGCAATACGGCAGGGAATCTTGATAAAATGAGGTTACAGTAGGTAATATGGTACTGAAGAAACCTAAACGTCATTGCTGCTAGGGTTAGAGGTTTCTTGTATTTGTCAAACTTGCTTTGTATCTGTGGATGTAAATTCTAGTTCATAATCATTTTACAAACATTCAGGTAAATCCAGTATTCACACAGTATCACTGATGATATACGGAACAAAGACATGGAAGTCAGCTCAACCTCAAACGAGACGTGGTCATGATATTTGTGCATTACCCAAGGATAATGTTCAAACAACAGAAAGTGTTACAACAACAAGGGAAAAGAGTCGAGTGTCAATAACAATTTATATAGACTTGCCCAACTTCGTTATTGTTGTTATAGGTTTAGTCATATTAGGAACAATTATATTTGTAATTGGAAGACTACCAAGTCAATTACACTATTTAAGAAAATACTGAAGAAATAGAAAATATAAGACTGCTCGTTAAATTTTTCATGCATTTCAGAACTGTCAAATTGTCTTGAAACTGTGTAAGTAGGTTCATGTATGACTCAGAATCTGTTTCCTTTCTTTCATTTATTTTGTATATCCGAAAACACTTAGCAGTTTTCTTTGAGGTTTTACGGATCATATTTTAAACGAATTTACCGCAGAAACTGATTTTTACATGTGTGCCCTGTTTTTTGGTTAATTATTTATTTCGCAACTTCTAGAACTTACGGGCATTTACCCTATGCCAGGTAGCAGTATGTGCACCAGAACTTTTGTAATTGCTGTGAACCAGTACCTAAGCCCCGAGGTACAACCAGTCTTACAGTGTGCCTTATAGTGTAACTGCTATACCGGTCTGTTATTTGTTATTCAAGACAAGTAAGTATCGGATGTAGAGTTAATTTCTGGACCGACGGAAGCTATTGAGAAAATTAGTAGGATAATCCAGGATGGTAACATCAGAACTTCTAGTCAATTACTAGATATGAAAAAGAAATAAATTTTTAACATAGCAATTATAACTCTCCATATAGTATTAGTTTAAACATATTTATTCGCCAATTTTTACAAAACATGTAAATACAAATCATTGTGCAGTACAAATAGCGAGTGGATAGAACCGAAACAAACTGCTTGTTAGAAGGTTCGTTCCACTACATATGAAATCACGGTACTTGAGTTATGACAGAAGTGAATTATTTCGATTGATTGGCTGCAGTAAACAACGATGTCATAAACATTTTAGTATTGATCCAGAAAGGCGATAAATTTTATAGATAGATACTTGCCAAATAAACGGTTCGTTACATTTTTGTTACACATACAAAATTCATAAAACACATGCATGCCGGTATTGTTTGATTATATTTTTTGTATGTGTAACAAGAATGTAACATTTTATTTATTAGCAAGTATCATTGTATGAATTGTATCACCTTTCTGGATTAATAATATGTAGAGAACAAAAATGCACGGCCGGATACTTTCAGCAGTCACTTTTGTCTCACTGTTATTATCGATTTTAGCTAGTAAACATTACTAATGGTGTATATGTGTACATACTATTTAACATTAATGTAAAATTCCTGGTCAAGTTTTACAGTTATATCAATGTGAGTATTAGTAGTAAAGATTTTTCTAATTTATACATGTATATATAGAAAATGTTTTCCAGTGGTATATTGTTTAGGAAAATCGAACATAAAACTATATTCTAGCATAAAATGTGCTGTTTTTGCCCATTTTGCCGGTGTTTTAACAGGAGAAAACGTGTGTTAACGGGGAGATTCACGCGCCGTTATAACCCGTTTTCATTTATGCGCAGTACAGGGCCATTGTAAACAATGGACCTGTCTCCCAAGTCTTACATCATGTACAGCGTCAACACTGCCGGGCTTAAAAACCGCTGGTGACGTCATAAATATGACGTAAACAACACGGACGTTGTCCCGCACATTATTGAACATCGTACCAGTAAGAGCGTTTCATTTTTATTTTTATAATTTTTTAATGCTATTTATGCTAGAATAGCGCTAACGAACGTTTTTTCGTGTTATAACACCTGCAGAAACCCTCGGGATATGTTGGTGCCCTCGCCCTAACGGGCTCGGGCACCAACCATCCCTCGGGATTCTGCAGATGTTATAACACGAAAAAACGTGCGTTAACCCTACATCAGACAGACATGTAAGAAATAGGCAATTTCTTATAAAAAATAATTGCGCAGCTCATCAACTTTAATCACATTACAGGGTAGGTAACTCGTGATTTCATTCGGAAGGCTTCAGATATTTACGTTGTATAGTATCGAAAGTATCCCGAGGTGAACTAAGCGCATGGATAATTGAAGCAAACAATTATTTATATGCATGTTTAGTCAGTACATTTTAATAGCATCATTATTTTGTTTCTATAATATGCAACCGTTGTAGATAAAAAAAGTTTAAAGTGCGATTAAAACCAAACTCACTCCATATCCGTATAGAGTTTGCATTTCCCGCCTTACGTTGAGTGGACTTTGTCAGGGTTTAGTTGTATGATGATATTATTTATCTTTTCATTTTTAAATAAATGTAAACATTACTTTTAGTTTATATGTGTACATGACATGTATGTAAAATCAACGGTCAAGTTTAACAGCTTTTCCAATATGTGCAGTGGTATAAAATATTTCTATATTATATATATTTGGAAAATGTTCTTCTTAGGAAAGTCGAACGTAAAACTATGTCAGACAGTCATTTAAGAAGTCAGCAATTTCTAATACATTTTTAGCGCAGCTCATCAACTTAACTCGCAATATAGGGTAGGTAACTCGTGATTTCACTCGGTATGCTTCAGATATATATGTTGTACAGTATCGAAAGTATATAGAGGTGTATTAAGCACATGGATAATTCAAGCAAACAGTTTTGCATATTTAATCAGTACATTTTAATAGCATCATTGTTTTGTTTCTATAATATACACCCGTTAAAGATAAAAATGCTTAAAGTGCGCCAAACTCACTCCATATCCGCATGGGGGTTGCATTACCATGCATGCATGGAGTGGACGTTTTCATGGTTTAGCTGTATGATATCATTTATCGTTTCATTTTGCAATAAATGGTTGTTTAAGATAGTTGGTGCAGAACCTGTTCGATGGTATGGGGTAATTCTAAAACCTGCAGAATATCACTACGTGCGTGATAGTTACATAAGTCTGGCAAATATTTATTCATTTCGGAGAACAAAAATATTACTGTACTTTTAGAGAAAATATCATGTTCTGGGCACTTAGAAAACACTGATACTTCTGGCTCTACGAAGTAAACGTTTTAGATATTCGTGTTTAAATTAAGTTCGTCTGAAATATTTCTTGTTCACATGCCATGGTCGTAACGAGAACCTTCCGTTTTCCTGTTGATCCATGCAACGTAAGCCATACATATTGCCGTGAGTAAAAGCTATCATTAAAATAAGTGCATAACCGTACGCCATTGTGTTGGAACTAACTCTACCACTCAAGAACTATTTTGATATCAAAGGGTCTGTTTCTTTGTCTGAATAATACTTAAATGGGATTTTGTTCATAACCTTTTTATTACTTGATTCGCTTTATCCATGAATCTTTAGTTAAATGACACGATATATCAGCGGATATATTCACCGCTGCCAAAAATACATAATAAAGTGTATGTTTTTATGTCACATTTCGTGTTTTTGATCAAATTATGCAATACATAATGTCATTTTTTTTTTTAAAATAGTGATGTTAAACATGGTCATACATTCAAACAGATGAAATAAATATACAAATCTTTGGACCTGATGCATGTTGTTTTACATAGATATTTGGTAACTGCTTTTCTTAAGGCAATGAAAGTACATATACATTTAAAATGGTAATTTTAAGTGTGTTACCACTTAGCACCTGAATGACAAACCGTGCTATAGTAACCAGTATATCACTCAGTCAAAAGAAATCTACTCCCGAAACCAACAATCTACTTATAACAAAGGTGATGTAATAGAGAAAATTATCTACTACAATATACTTCATACGGACATCATTAGAGGGATTAGCGCCTAACAAAATTGCATTCAGTTGAGAAAACACACAGTCATTGCTTTGGTCTACACAGAGTACTAGGTTCCTGTAATGAGTCACCGAAAGGCAAATGAGCAAATCCGTTGTGATTAAATTTCGAGGAGTCTATGGCAATGGCATATAAGAATTCCCATAAACATTAAAACAGATTCTTGTGTTTCTGACTGCTGGTCATCTGACAAATCTGGTATTCTGGACAAAGAGATTCGCAGAACCAGTCATTTTGTACTGTACTCTAGATTTGTAACCAGACGTACCAAAAACCAACAGCTGAATTTTTTTGTTCCGTATGGGTGACTCAAGCAAGTGTCGCAAGAGCTTTTGATCACAAATCAGAATTATCAGGAGATATAACCAAGCTGTTGTAGAGCGAAATGAAAAGAATATGCCTCCGTTTTAGTGCTGCAACATGATGATTAAATCCAGCCTTTTTCTAGAGGTAACCGGTAAAATGACCGCTAGGGCCTGTCAAATGCAGTTGTCAAATACGTGCCGCAAAGTGAATATTTGGGTGTAATTAACATTACCCCTAAAATCTTGAAACAAAAGAAAAAGACTTTAAACTCAGTTTTTATCCTCGTAACACATGATATATAAATCATTTCATCCCACTTTAAAAAAAAACAATTTGTGTACATAAACTATTTACATTCAATGCTGTGTTTGATCATGGTAATTCACGAGTTTCTTGTAGTTTACATGACTCTACGTTAACAAATATGTAATGCAGATTTTGTCATCTTTTTTATTAAGTTTAAATATTGGTACTGAACAAAAATACAACCTTTTAAGTCACATATTTTCTTATTATGGACACATATTAGAATCCATACTACATGTAGTTTACTTTACAGTCACATGATAACACGTAACTTTTGGTAACATAATGTCCAGAAGAAGGACAACATTAACAGCAATTATTTAACTTATAAAAAAACCTGTTGATATATGGCAGTTGCGAAGTGACTAACACCAAAACATGTTATAAAGTGAACTAATCTGACATATGGAGCTGAGTACTCAAACTGAAGTCTAACCAGACAAATCCTACACATGAAGTCATTTTTCAATCTCACGTGAGTTTCAGTGTAAAACAAAAGTAATTCCTACTGGAACAGTTTCTTCAAAACTTCAATGTGTATTTTGAATCAGTAGTACAGTATACAACTCGAGAATCTCCTCCCTAGATTCTTAAATGAACTGAATTCCATTAACTGACAAAAGCAATTTTCAAGCAAAATACTGTGAAATCAAAAAACTATAGTTTAATAACATACCTTCATATACAGATGGCTCTGATGGCGGTGACTGTTGGATCTTCGGCACGTTGTGATGATAATAGCTTTAAAATTCCGTCTTCCCCGTGAATCTATTTTCTCAGCAGATCTGAAGGCAATTGATCTTGCTCTAGACCCTGCAGAAGATGAAGATTCTACTTTGGATGGCTTTGTCATCTTCTTAGACTCCTTAATCAGCTCTCTGTGCCTTATACACTGAGAAGTTTGAGAATCACCTTTCTGTGTAATTCACTTAAAAGGAATTTTGTCTTCTGCTGGTTCCCTAGCCATACATTGTACTGGCATTAAAGACAATGTGCCATGTAAGGACAGAGTAATCACAAATACTCAATATTGATGGTACTGGTCATACTAGACACAAAGTTTCATCTTTTACTACATTGTATTTACATTTCATTAAACTGAGCATTTTAGAACTGAATTTACGACAGTAATGTACGTTTTTGTTACTGTTCCTTACAGATTATTTCCAAGCTAATTATTAGCTACGCTTGAAACCAAAGTGACTAGAAATAATTTTCTTTTCGTGGAATTTATAAGGAGCTGCCCTGTTACAAGTTTCCATTTTCAGTTGAGATGCCGTAGTTTTGTCACATACAACATCACTTTATTCTATCATACAATATGTTGAAACCTGTTATAAACCGTGATTAAACTTACTCAAAGTAGTAGTTTATTTTGCATTAAAAGCAATACAATTGCCAGTTATCAGATGGAAAACATATAACGTATAACCTATTGACAAATTGTGTTATTACACTGAAACCGAAAAAAAGTGTTTTTTTGTTGTTACTTCAACAAAAACGGAACAGAACAAATTAACATACAATTGTAACACTTTCACACAAAGTCAAGGTTGACAAAGAGCACCGTGAAATTGGTTTTGTATATAAATGAGCGTCAGCTGTTTAATATATCACTATTTATGCCCCAATCGAAGAAAGCGGGGAATATTAGTTTTAACGGAAACAAGCATTATCCGATTAATAACTAGAGAGTGCTTTGGTCTAGGTTTTTCAATCTTGATAGGTTGGTTAGTGACGGCAAGTAGATGATTATGAGTTCAACAAGTTAAAGGTCAAGATCTTTTCTCAACGCTTTGGCTTAGTGTCCTCAGACTTTGTAGGTAGGTTGGTCGTTGCCGGAAGATCACACCTATTGATTTGATGTCAACTGGTCCAGGTCACAGTGACGTTAAATAGAAAAAAAAACCTGTCCTGTCAATAACTATATAACGTTTTGGCATAGTGTCCCAAAACCTAGTAAATAGGTTGGTCATGATCAGTAGATGAGCCTTAACGAGTTAAGGCCAAAAGTCAAGTAACGATGACATTTAACCTACATTGGTTGGTCATGATAAGTAGACCCTAATGCGTTTTAGGTCAAGAGGTCAAAGTCATAGTGCCATTAATTGCAAACAAAATAACTGGCTGCCGTCAGGGAGCATACATCTTTTACAAACATCTCTTGTTATAAAAGTGTTTATGTTATTGTTTTTGCTATTTTAAACTAGTTCTAAAAAGTATTACAAAAGAGTTTAAGCCACAGATTATTAAACTGGAAGAAACAAAGATGTCCTGCTCACTGGAGTCTTTTCTGAATTATATTTTGTACAGTTTCAGCATATCTAAATATTCGGACAAAACAGGTAACACTATTGAACCATTCAAACTGCACCAAGTGGACGAATTCCAATATGCAGCAGCAGTAGTTATCATTAAACTATAACAAGTTGTTCTTTAACCCGATCAAAGAACCTTTTAAACTATTTTCAAATAGCACAAGTTAAAAGTCCACACTAGCAGGGACAAGGCGGCGTTAGAAGGTTTACTTATTTACAAACTGAATTAAAATTAAGCCTTGATTTTGTTTGCTTTTTCCTTACTTTCAGAGAATAAGATGCAGCTTGGCAGCTATAAAAGCTCTCCATTACCTTCTATTATTCCAATCCGATCTTAAAATCAAATAACAATATGTAAAGTTGACATCCTCTAAAGCCAGCATTATCAAATGTTCTTTCTTTCGCCAGTATGTTTCACGAGCAGACTAAATACAAATCTGCAACAAAGCCTTAATTATTGATGTTTGAAACTCTCTGTTTCCAGTTTTCTATGATCACTGGTATAAAAAGTGTTTTAAATAAATAAGTTCAATTGTAACTCAAACCGAAATCTAAGAAACAATGTTATCATTTTTTTATTGTTTATTTCAGTATATATGCATATCACAAACATGGTAACACAGTAATGAACATTTTAAAATGATAGGACTTAGTAGTAAACGGGCAATTATATACAATTTCAATAAATAAATAAATAAATAAATAAATAAATAAATAAATAAAAATAGATAATTTAATTTTACCATGTCATACGCATCTATACTAAGGATGACACAAAAATAAAAAGTTTGGGGTGATTTTGGACTTTTGGCTTGTCCAACTTCATGTCAAGTGATATAATACATCTCGTATTAATTTTAATCTTTAATATTTAGAAACTTTTGGTAGTAATTTGTGCTTTTTAATCAATCGTCTGGCTCTGCAGAAGTCAGACATACTCAATCCAGCTTATTGTCGTCTTCCCTTATTGTGTCATAAATAGAACTGCAGTGGCGAGAGAGAGCAAATATAAAAGAGCAAACCTCTTACTTCCTTTGTAGTTCTTTACATAGAAGTGTAGACTTAGATAGGCATGACCCTAGAACTATGATAAATATGAAAGCTTTCGAAAAAAAAATATGTCTTAATATATTAAAACTATTGTATCACAAACAATTGCATGTTTTAAAATAGAATGTTACATGATATAAAAATTAGAATTTTAGACACTATTAACACCAAGCAAATATTCTTTAACTTGCGTCTTGAATGAATTCATCTGAGTATTTTTTCTTTAGAGAACTTGGTAGATTATTCCATAATTTACATCCTGTATATGCAAAAGATTTTACACCAAAAGAGCAAAATTTGGGAATACTAAAACATCCATCATTACTAAAATTTGGTACTATAAGAATATACAGACTCTTTATTACAAAATTTTCATCAGGACTGACACCATGTTTAAATTTAAGTTCATTTCATAAAATGATTTGATCTACCCTTTTATTGACTGGCAGCCAGTATAATACTTTAAAATGCTCCGAAGAAATATGATTGTGCTATATGCGCAAGGTTTAGCACAAAATGTAAAAACTTATTTTGAGTGACCTGAAGTTTATTTCTCCAAAGCTTACTGAATCCGTGATACCAGAATGAACAGGCATAGTCAAAATGACATTGAATTAGAGCTGTGACTGTAAGCTTTTTTGTTTGTTCTGTCAATAAATAACGCTTCCTGTACAAAACTTTATGTCTTGCATTAGTGTTTTTACAACAGCACTACTACAGTGGCACCAATATACTCGACAGATGAATTAGACTGTGTAGGTGTTCCATTACATGACACGTTTAATGATGCATTTAACTTGAACTTGTGCTTGGAACCAAAAACAATAGATTCAGTTTTACCAAGGTGTAAGGAAAGTTTATTATTTATTTAACATGAACTCATTGACTGAAGTTCCGTACTAAGTTTCATTTCAATGGATGACCTGTTTTTATCTACAACTAAAATTGCTGGAACATCAGCCTATTAACTTATATAAGAAATAGTAGGGGTCCGAGAACAGAACCTTGAGGTACCCCACGAGTAACAGTGGATGAAGAAGAATATGTTCCCGAGACATTAACAAGTTGTTTCCGATCAGATATGTAGGATTGAAACCAACAGATAATGTTCTTTACTCTTGTTATCGTTACTCTGTACTCTATTGTGACATGTAGAAAACGTTACAAAGATCAGAAATATAAATAACAAGAGCTGTCAGTATGACAGCGTGCTCGACTTATTTAGTGCTTGCCAATAAAACAAAACTTTGACAGTTAAGGGCACACAAGACTTTAACTAGGAATTTCAAAGTACAAATCAAGAAATTTTTTCACAGAGTTATCTTCTTTTGCTTACAGATAGGTCTTAGGATGGTACATAAGTACTCCAACTTTCAAGGTAATATCTCAAATGGTTAAGTTAACTGAGTTTCTAAGTCAAAAAGGGCCATAATTCAAATAAAATCCTTGACAGAATTACCTTCTCCTGCCCATGTTTGGGAATCATGATGGTAAACAAGTATTCCAACTTTCAAATTAATATCTCAAACAGTTCAGTCAAAAAGTGGACTGGTACGAAAAACTTAACCAAGATTCTAAGTCGATAAAAGGCCTTAATTTTTAAAACAAATCCCTGACAGAGTTACCTTCTCTTGCGTACAGATGGGGGTAATGATGTGAAATAGCATTAAAAGTTTCAAAGCAATATCTCAAAGGGTTAAGGCAATAAGTGGATTTTACCCATATTCAATGTATTTTATAAGTCAAAAAGGGGCATAATTCTGTCAAAAACCTTGACAGAGTTATGTCCTCTTGTCTGTTGATGAAGGTCGTGATGGTGAACAAGTATGGTTAGTTTCAAAGCAATACCTCCAAAGGTTTTGAAATAAAGTGAGGTGGTACGAAAAACTTAACCAAGCTCAATACACTTTCTAAGTAAAAAAGGGCCATAATTCTGTCAAAAACCTTGACAGAGTTATGTACTCTTGTCTGTAGATGGAGGTTATGATGGTAAACAAGTATGGTAAGTTTCAAAGCCATACCTCTAATACTTTTGAAATAAAGTGGGGTGGTACGAAAAACTTAACCAAGGTGTGACGCCAACGCCAACGCCGACGCCGACGCCGACGCCGACACCGACACCGACACCGACGCCGACGCGAGTAGGATAGCTCCCCTTTTCATAGAAAAGTCGAGCTAAAAAGTATTTAAGTTTACCTAGGGGTTATGAATGACTGTCCGATAATATTTTTCACACTTGCAAGATATGTGTGTGGTATAAGACAGTTATGCACAGCTTTAGTGTGAGTGGAAACATTTTACACAAGCGATGGGGCAATGGTGTTTGATTCCACAGCAAATCTGATAAATATAGGATAAATTCCAGTTTAGTTGTCTCCATTGATTAGGATTGTCGTCTAAATAGACCAGCATATTCCTTAGATCAAGTATAATTTGATCACGTTCGTAGTTTTCGACTTATTTTAATGTTTAGACATGATTTTTTCAAAACCTATTGTTTTATCGACCGTGTCTACATCGGGTATTCCATGCTGTCCTCTACCATGTTGCAGGTTTCTCTGGCTATAGTCATTTCCGTTAGATGTCTCTGAAAATTTGCTATTGGAATTTGTTTTTGTTTCTTTCAATTTCTGTTTCTTAGATTCCCTTGCTTGTGCAGTGCCTTTCTGTAGAACGGGTCCATTCTTATGTAAAAGTATAGCTGGCCACACTAAGTAATCTACAGTTATTCCACGTACTGTAAATGCTGTGAAGCGTGATTCATCGAAATCAGTTCCTTTTTTGCAGTCCGTGTGTAAGTGTATGGGCGGGTCCTGAATACACATAAGCCAGCACAGTTCTGTAGACTTCTCGAGGTATTTCTGTAAATTAACAGTCCGCTCCTTCTTCAAAACTAATCGGATATCCCTCATTTTGTTCGTTTCCTACAATATAGAACATTACTAATCAAGTGTGATTACATGTAATTAACGTAATGTCCCCATGCGTGTTTAACTCACTTATAGCAGCAGCTATTTTTGTTTGATCTTGAATCAATCATAAATGTTCACAATAATTGTACATAGTGTTGATAAAATGGTCAGTCTCTACTTTCAGTTTACAAAAATGGGAATGCCACTTTAATACTTAAGACGCAGAGTACACTATACAGATTGTTCTATATGTCTTTCTGTAGCATCTGTCTATATTCTGTATCTATAGCCTGCAGTCCATCAAAGAAAAATAGAATATAATTTGTAATCACATACAGATGTATTACTACGGGGTTTCCTAAACCCTTAACTGTGAAATTAAACTATCTGTACTATTTATGTTCTACCGGTATACAAGAAGATATAACTTTCCCATGCCTTTAGTGCTTGAGTACAATTCCGTTCTTTAAATGTTTTTCACTTATCATCCCTTGTACTCAGACAAGAAATACTATTTCCAGTATATGTTTTTGTTGGTAAAAGTCTAAATATAGCAGAAAGTATATGTTACATTCCGTCAGAGAGGCCATAAATGGGCACTAAACATTTGCGTTAGGCATACAACGTAAAAAAGTACATTCTTGTTGAAGCACAAATATACATTTGAAATACCATGGTAAGTTGTGGAAGGAATGTCCTGTACTGTTTTTTCCTTTCATCTTTGAATGCTTTCATGGCACTTGATATATTGGGGGTTATCTAAAAGGAAAGAAGTGTTCTAATATTAAGGTATTCAATCCGTAATGAAAAACCTTCAGCTTAGTACTCTTTAAGTTTATATACAATATAATATCAGCTTATTTCTCTCTCGGCATTTAGTCAGTCTCCGTAGTGTAGTGGTTAATTTGATGACAATTAGGTTCAAATCCCATACAAGCCCACCTTTGTACGTTTTTCTTCTGTTTTCATGATCTTTTTCAGCTTTAAACCACTTCTTAAAAACGATTTTCTGCAAATATTCATAACATCTTCACTCCTATCAGACTAATAAAGATAATGGCAATGCAAAATTAAGGCTAGGTATAACAATACGGTAACGGCAGATTTTAGACCTGGTTATTTGGTAAAAAATCATCATTCTTTGCCAATTAAGAATAGTATGAATCCTGAATGAAAATGATAATTTTCGGGGCCTTTGAAACATTTACCATTGTGGGTTGAAGATCTTAATACTAGAGCAAATATTGGAAGATTGTACTATTTACGGACCAGAAAAAACCTTAGAAATACAACTATATCAGAAAGAGTCAATCTTCACATTGAAAGACATACAAACGTTTTACAGATGTTCATAAGTGTTTTGAATTATCATTGCAAAGTTTCTACATACATGTATGTTACTTAATATCGAAAGTATACTGAAGTTACCAAAGTGCCTGTGAAGATTACAATCTGTGTATTTAGGTCATTGAACTGTTGTTGAGACACATCAAAACACAAACTGTAAATATCCTGCAATGTTAAAATATTTACAAGTCACTTTAAATAAAGTCAGTATGATGTTATATTTTTCGCACTTATATACTACCACACACACCTTAATCAAACGTCTTGAAATTTGTTTCATTATGACTTCTTATACTTAAAACGCAGTTTATGCGATGTAATTAACAATTATCGATGCCTATATGGAATTTTCTGTGGAAGGAGCGATCATTTTTGTCTGTTTCTAAAAAGATGTCTTTGAAGTTAAACCCTTACATGAAAACATTCTGTTTTCTATAAAACCAATTTTAACAATTGCATAGTATAATTCAATTTGGAAATAAAAATTGCACTATAATTTAAACAAACATGACTTATATCTTATTGATACTGGTTCCTTAGAAATGCCAGACGCCACCCTAATTAATAATGTGTGTGTAACGGTAGCTAATGGAAAAGACAATTCTAGTGATGTGATGTTTACAATCCCATTGATTATTTGTAAATTTTTTTCAAAACTGTTTCGTAGGACCTCCTTATTCATAGAAACGTATCCACGTAAGATTTACTTGCTTTGAATGTGTTGAATTCTATGAAATGTTTGAATTTTCTGTTTGAATGATGTAATTTTCAAACATATTCATCTGCAAAATTATCCGTAACTACACGTAAAGTTAATTTTATCTAAAACGTTATCCAAAAATAGACTTCTCGATGTAAGCACGGAATAACTGTGAGTGAACCCTGTACAAAGAAAAAATGATCAGCGTGTTTTACTATTAAAACTTTCTCCTATAAAAGCAAACAAGAATTTGAGCGCGGTATACCTTACAAAGTATATCACTCTAGACGTCCGGAACTATTTTTGACTATTGAAATTCCCTCCCGCGTAATTTTTACACACCATCAACGAGTGTTCTGTGCTAATACGGTTATGAATGAAGTCACATGATGCAAAACATATCGTAAAAAGTTTCTACACTTCTGGTATCGTCTGCAATATCAGCAACACCAAATAAGACAAGTAGCATTTCAATAGAAGAATAACAACCACAATTTCATGGAACGCACGAATACTACAAGTTCAAAGGAGCGACCTCATGTTTGCGCAGCAAATAGTACCCCTTCGAACATTTGTTTTTGTTTGAATTAACGTGTAAGAATAGAAATTAATTTACGTTTGAGTGATATGCCAATTAGTTAATCACTGTTTGTTGTAGTAAACACTCTAGCGTTCGGTATTCGTTATCAGATTACTACGCCTCTGAACTCCACACAGCGATATACTAACCGGTATAGTTTACACTTTTTTAATTTTTTAATAAACCTTTATAAACTCCAGAAGTATTTGTATTATGTCTTTGTCATTTCGTCCTGTCGCAGCTAGGTCATCAAATGCCTCACTCCATTCATTATTATAAAGCTCCTTGTACATCTCGGCTATTTTCAGCGGACGATTCGGATCACTGAGATCTGCTATATTTGGGTTATTATCAGTTAGACGTTCGGAAGCAATACGGCTTAGTCTGCAACAAAAAATAATGTTAAAACATTTAATGGTATCTTTATAATTTAGTTTAGTTAAACTTGTTAGCTGTCAATATCGGTAAAGGTTATATTCGCGGCATATTTCCACAACTGTTAAAAATGAAAGTAAACATAGCAAAGACTTATTTCCTCCTTTGACTTCCGCAGCACATTCAGTGAATCGTTTTAGTGCTTCTCTGACACGAAATACATGAAATTTAAACAAGTTCATTTGACAAAGATCTTACGATTAGGTTTAATTGGTCAGAAAACTTGAAAACTAACCCAAATTGATCTTTAAAATAGACAAAATGCATCTATATAGATTATTGATTATTTCACCATGAAATAATATGTTTCACCATGAAACAGTTGTCAATGAATTCTATATAGCACGCCCCGAAAGTTCAGCTGAAGGTGTCCGACTTGAAATTTATACACCACAGTAAAAATCGAAGATCTTTTTAGCTTTTTATCTGATTGCACTGAAATGTTTTCTTCCTTTTTCTTCGTTGCATATTTACAAAATAAATATATTATTCATCTGTCCTGATAATCTCCTGCAGAAGAAAAAGTTACCTCGTCCGAAGTTCGTCCAGTTCAGTGTCCTTCTGTACAAGTTTGTTTTGAAGATCTTTATTGACTGATGCCATGATATTACGTTCTTCTCTGTTCCATACAATAATGAACGACAAAAATAAAGGTAAACAGAAGAAATAAAAAACTAGAACGATCACATTCAAATTAACAATTACGATTTATCAAAGATTGCGCCATGTTCTTAACATGATATGTTTAATCTATTTTATATTGGTATAATTCTTTTAATTTAGTCTCATGATTGCATGTACCATTAAAAGTTGTTGAAACAGCTAATGAATGTTTAAATGATAATGAAAACTACCGTATCTTACATTGATTATAAAGCTGAATTATACTAGTTACATGCCAGAATGTACAGAACATGCATTGCATAATACACTCGTTTACTGCAGTAATTAAACATGTTTGCAAACACTTATTAAGTAAGTGTAAATACCACTTTACCAAGTGTTTGTTTCCATGAAATATTTTAACTGTATATATTTTTAATATTACCTAAGTTCATGTATCTCTCTTGTAATGTTAGCTAATTGATGATCATCCTGTATGTGTTCAGCTTTAGCTCTTGTTGCACTAAAAGATAATGATGAAGTAAGAATTAAAAGACTGTTTATAAGTTTAATACTTGAACATGTCACAGAATAATTTCTCATTTTACATGTACAGAAATGAACATTTTTTTTGTAAAAATCAAATAACATTTAAGAAATGATAATATTAATAGGACATTATGTATTTTTTAAAATAGAAATACTTTGAAAAAATGTATTTCGTAAAATAAGAATACAACATGTGTTTTATATACTATAAGAAATGTTCAGTAAAATAGAACCGTGAAAATTTACAAACATTTATTCTTCAATGGTTGTGTCATGACTCAATCGTATGGTAAAATTTTAATTATTTATTTATTACCTGTATATAGATTGATGTGAAATTGACTTCTGAGGGCCGGTGTTGGTCTTGTCAGGCACAGTCTGTGTCAAACTGTCTGCATGAAAGATCTGTGTAACCCTGTTTCCATTTGCAGTTGGTCTCACACTGTTTTCACGCCACGTGTTGGTCATACTGTTTCCAGGCAATGAAAACAATTTTTCTGTTGAATACTGTTCTTGTAAGACAGAAGCCTCAGCAGCTTTCTGACGCTGATTGTGCTGGGAACGAGACAGACCAGTATCCGAAATGTCTCGTTCACATTGCTCCTTTAGGTATGTATCCTCTGCATCTTGTGCATGACTATCAATTTCCTCATCCCAATTTGAACTTGCTGCTTGAACATTTATCTAATTTAAGAAAGGAAAATGCTAGAGTTATTTCACATTTGCATAAGATTTTAGCAATTTTACAGTACATAATTTGTACTTCTTCTTTAAACATGTGTTTTCGAGAGAGATTGTTTGGTTTACGGTCTGACTTTGTCTAGAATTGCAGTACTTGCATGGCATACTGATTCTATATTAATATACATAATAATTACATATTATGTTAGTAGCTAAAAAGTCGTTAATACTAGATAAATGAGAGGAAATGTTGGTTTAAATTCCTAAGACAGTATAATAAATACAACTACAAGTAGGTCTGATAACATTTGAACTAATACAGTGCAACTGTCCTGTACTTGCAGGATTTATAATCTATACTTATTTTTACTTAATCACATTGTATCACTACTGAATGATAAACCAGAAGTATGATGTCACCGTCATGGCTTTCTGTCAAGCTATAGCATATTTGCGACAAAATTATTAACCGAACTGAAACAAGAGGGCCAAGATGGCCCTATATCGCTCACCTGACTACCATTGGCTATAATACAAGGGGTCATGATTTTAACATAATTCGTAAAGGTCCACTACTCAATGCTAAGTAACATTCCAAATACCTAAGCTCTGCCTGCCGGCCTTGTGGTTTCTTAAAGTTTTCCCTATATAAGCCGATGTAAAATCAAGTGACCTCTACCCCCCACCCCTCCCGGGAAGGGTTAATTTTGACCCGGGGGTCATAATTTGAACAATCTTGGTAGAGGTCCACTAGACAATGCTACATGCCAAATATCTAAGCTCTAGGCCTTGTGGTTTCAGAGAAGAAATATGTTTATAAAGCTTTTCCTATATAAGCCTATGTAAAACTGAGTGACCACCAGCGCGGGGTCCACTAGATAATGCTACATGCTAAATATCTAAGCTCTATGCCTTGTGGCTTCAGAGAAGATTTCTTAAGTTCTTAAGTTTTTCCTATTTGTTGCCATAGCAACCAGAGTTCTGCATTGAATGAATTTGTTTTAACAACTTTGATAGAACTTTATGCAAGGAACATCCCTGCAAAGTTTCATCAACATTGGCCGAGTGGTTTCAGAGAAGATGTCCTTTGAAGGGAATGGTGGACGGACGGACGGACGGACGAACGTAGTACGACGGACCCCGGACGGTGAGCGATCCTGATAGCTCACTCTGGCACTTTGTGCCAGGTGAGCTAAAACGTACCACTTAAATAAATGTAAGAGACGAGCTCAGCATTAGATCATGGGCTTACCGTTCTTGTTGTTACCGGTGTATTTGGCCGATCTTCAGTTATGTCAGCTCTAGTGGTGCCAGCTTTCGTTGTATCAGGTCTATTTTTAATATCAGTTTTCTGTTTAGTTGTCTTTGAACAACTTCCTCCCATGTTTCACATGAATGTGTTCGGTGTTTCACCGGCAAATGTGTAGTAGACCTCACCTATGGAAAAAATCACAAACCGTATGAATATGTTTTGTATTGCTAACATCTCGACATCCCACTTTGTTATTAAACATGAAATGTTAAGAATCTTAAGATAATGTTCAAAATTGCTATGATATTAGCGATTGTGATTTGAAATTAAATCTTAGACATTGACCCCGTTTGAAAAAAATTACTCAAGATAAAGTTATGATGTTTGTACACTGCACTTCCTCTCATTGTGCTTGATCATTGTATGAAGTTGTATTGAATTCCAACCAGTAGTTTTCAAGTTATGCTGCGAACAAAGAAAAAGTAACAAAGGACAATAACTCTGTAATTAGTCAAGATGGAGTTATGGTTTTTGTGCACTGCACTTCCTCTCAATGTGATTGACCACTGTATGAAGTTGCATGGAATTAAAACCAGTAGGTTTAAAGTTATGTAACGGACAAAGAAAATTAACAAAGGGCAATAACTCTGTAATTAGTCAAGATGTAGTTATGGTTCTTGTGCACTGCATTTCCTCTCAATGTGCTTGAGCATTTTTTGAAGTCGTATTGATTTCGAACCAGCAGTTTTCAAATGATCCTCCGGACAAGGAAAAGTAACAAAGAGCAATAACTCTGTAAGATCTCAAGGTAGAGTTATGGTTCTTGTACACTGCACTTCCTCTCATTGTGCTTCACCATTGTATGAAGGACAAGGAAAAGTATCAAAGTATCACTCTGTAATAACACAAGGTAGGGTTATGGTTCTTGTACACTGCACTTTGACTATTGTATGAAGTGTATTGAATTCCAACCAGTAGTTTTCAAGTTATGCTCCGGACAAGGAAAAGTAACAAAGGGCAATAATTCTGTAATTAGTCAAGATGGGGTTTATGGTTCTTGTGCATTGACCTTCCCCTTAATGTGCTTGACCATTGTATGAAGTTGTATTGAATTCGAACCAGCAGTTTTCAAGTTATGCTCCAGACAAGGAAAATGCAACGGACCGACCGCTCTCCCCCCAACCCGGCCGCCCGACTAATCACCAGGTGACTCCTATATACCCCCTAAACTTCGTTTCGGGGGTATAATAAGGTTTTGTATTTTGCATAAGCTTTGCGGTTTATCCTGTGCAATATGTCAATAAAAAGAATTAATCTGTGATATCAAGTTGATTTAAGTATCTATATAAATATAGTACAAACAAAGTCTGTGTTTAAGTGTCTGTGATAAGTATGTGTGGTGTAATTTGTATTGATGTGTACTACAATACAAGTAATTGGATTGTTATTATGACATTGCACAAATAATTCTATCTATATTGAACATTATTTTTTTTTAACTTTAATAATGCTTAACCTAACATATATCAATCTGTTTGAAACCAGAGTGAACATTAAATTTCTGCATTTCACCTGTAGTCAAGCCTGAAAGCGCAAACGTATAGTTAAAAGCATAACACGTAAGTACAGGGTAATTAAGTAGCTGTAATAATCTCACAATTAAGGTTTAAAAGTGTCCTATGAATATAGTTGTTTAATGTAGTTGTGTGATAAAAGCACCTACCTTTAGACGGGTCACGACAATTTCCTATTGATCTTTGAAATTTACTTCCTTGTTGTTAGATTTCCACGTATTTCGAAATCGGTTGACGAAACGCAAATCGATAACTACCGACAATAAAAATTAAGTAGCCCATTCATTAAGATATTATTACAAATGAGGTATTAGTATGAACTACGCATTTCGCCAGATCATTTGTAAACCGACCGCCTTAAGAATAGGTGTTTTAAATAGTAATTGTTAAAATACTGTTAGATGTACGTGCGCTAACTCAACAAAGTCAACCAAAGACGTCCACACCTGTTTTATGTTGGCAAAACTGCATCTTATTGGTGATATTTTTCTAAAGATTTAAAATAATTGAATTTACAACGATGTCTCAGAACACATTATTACATTTTGAGCATTGGCTTCACATTCATATTCATTACATTGCCCTGTCGATCTCGTTGTTAGATCTGACTGATCAGGTCTGGTGCTGACACAATTTACATCTTCGTAAAAACTGGTAGAAACACAAGTAATGTTTAAACTTTGTTCGGTTTCAGCATTTTACTTTTTTTCGATTTCGTCGTTTCTTATCATGGCTCTTTTTAAAAATTATAGTGAAGATCTTCGTCTAAATTTAGGTCTTTAGAAAACATGTTTTCACCTTCAGTTGAACAATTGTTTTTCTTGTCTGTTTTGATCCGCAGTAGAAAAACTTCTCTTCTTTCCTTTTTATTCCCTTGTATGTATGTATGTGTGTGTGTGTGTGTGTGTGTGTGTGTGTGTGTGTTTGTATGTCTGTATGTCTGTCTGTCTGTATGTATGTATGTAGAAGAGGTTAGTTATTTTAGGTATCGGAGGATAATGGAAGATACAGAAAGCGTCCAACTTCCAGAGACACCCCTGGTTCTTATGCATGCCAGGTGTATAGCACCCATACATGGAACCTCGGTTTTAAAGTCTCATCCGAAAGAATGTTAGTAATTTTAGTTGGTCTGCCCCGGGAATCGAACCCGCAACCCCGAGATTATTCCCTTGTGCTACATCCTTCTGAATTAAAGGTCCATTTTCTTGAAGCAGTAAAGCAGGCCATATAAGGTATGCCACAGATTTGCCCCTTACAGTGTATGGGCTGAAATAGTTCTCCTTGAAACCATCTTTTGTTTGCATTTAAAGTACAGATTCATAGGCGGATCTTGAATACACATTAGCCAGCATATTTCTGTTGCTAATTTAACGTAAATATTTATGGTGCCCAACATATTTTCTCCAAAACAAATGCAACTTGCAAAATGCAGGAACAGCGGTGTAATGATAATAAAATAATTACTTTTTACAGAGAATACCAAATGCTTACAGTCAGGTTTAAAGTGACTGACCATCATAACTTTAGAAAGACATTAATCACCAGTGTATACTACTTAAAAAATAACATCGTCATAGTTATAACAAGTATATATGACTCTATATCATAGTTTCATTCCCACGGCTTATAGAGAAACTCATTTAAAATATCTTTTAACTTTTACCTTGTAGTAAGGGAAAAAAACTCGGCGTCACTCATTTTTACATGTTCATGTTTCCAAAACATTTACTTTGTTTTCAGATTCTTTGTTGACCCTTACTCAATATGGAAATTTTGATGGGTTATATCATTTTAAAGTTACAAATAGCCTAAAACGTATAGTGATATTAGAAACTATATACTTTTTTTCAACTGTGTGTGATGGTTCTTAAAATGTTACACATGTTATACTGAAAACTAATAGATCTACCTGAACATAATTTGTTTTCTTTCAGTATAGTCTGTACAGTTATGTACAATATACACCTTTTCACAAACATTGTGCATATGGTATGACTACACTAAATCTTTTTCCATAGACTTACTGTATAACATTTAAGCACGGTCCGCATACCAAAACATTCGTTGAGTAGTTACACCCCAATAAATCTGTAGAACCACCTTAGTCACACCCATAAATGCCCTTTTTTATATACATATAGTGATACTTTATAGCCGAAAATTGCACCAGTAGGACATCACCCCCTCGTCTGTAGGATTTTTGTTTACATTCTGTCAAAAAATTCAATATTTTCAGATAGCCACAGAACACCGTAAAATTAATCAGAAAATTAATAAACTATTTTTTTGTTATGTTCAACCATTGTACTTTCGATTTTAATTCTAGAAAACTTTAGTGCTACTAATCATTTTAAACCAATCAGAGACCACAGATATCTAATAGGTCCGCAAGTTCCCTACACAAATTGACTGGTTCCAAGTCCCACCGATTTAGTGAAGTCATACCTAAAAATGAAAACCAATGCTTTTATATGTACTTGAAACTGTTTTGGATTATAAAAGGATCATTTCCGGACCAGAAAATAGCTTTGGTTTAGACAGCATATCAATGAGATGGAAATTATGCATCCATATCTATCACCAGGTCGAGACCATTTTGTGTACGGCTGCTGTGTTTCAAAATAATTTGTCATATTGCTACATGATCTGTTGTCATCTGCTTATGCTTTTATTTGCAAAGTCCAAAATTTGACAGGACAAAGAACAGCATGTTTACTCAACGTATGCGTGCGTATTTGATTGATGAACCCTATACTCTTCCAGCAATGCCTTATAGATTTACCCCACCCCCTTCCCAAATTCTGAATTTTGAAGAAAATTTGTTTAATTTATCACAAAAAAAGTTATTTTAAAAGTAGAATGTAATTAAAAGTAACATCAAAATGTCCACTGAATTAAAGGCTCTACAGAAACATACCGTTTTAACAAGCTTAATCGGTAATAACCACAAATTTTATATCTATATGGACATTCACGGTGCCCAAATTTCAGAAAAGTCAACAAAGTATTTGAATTTCTAACGCTTACACCATGAGCCGTAACAAACCGAATACTTCTATTGTGCATTTTTTCTATTCAAAATAAGAAATCATAACGCAGACATGCCATTTTAATACAAATAGACGATAAATGGCGTGAGGGATCGATCTAAGGCAAAAAAAACGTATTTTTTGACAAATGTTTAGCATGATATCAGTATTTCTGAGACCAAACTGCCCAAAACGTCAAGAAATGGTGCATAACTAACGAAATGCATATACAATTTTATGAAAAACAACAAAATAGCTACAAAAAATGAACAGATTCCATCAAAAATTGGGTTTTACGGGTTTTTGTAATTAAAGGGAGGTAATTCAAAATCAGTTTTGATCTTCCATGTGTGTGCACGGATATTTTGCCGCCCTTCGTGATTAGAATTACGTCGAATTTTGTTAAATTACACTTTAAACACTATTTACAGACAATTTCATGACGACTAGACCTATTAAACACACCTTGTTTACATAAATATGCTTGTCTGCTACGTTAGCAGCACTAGGATCATACGGCAATGACTTATTTACTGAAAGGGAAGAATTACCGCAGCAACTTTTACCGGTCAGGGTATTCTGAGATTCAGTTACAGGCCTAAACAACACGATTTCATCATTACATTCACTTCATTTACTGAAATCCGTGCATAAGCAGGTTCATGATATACTGTGTAAATGACTATTTAAGAATTATTTACCACGTTTCACTCCTCTATTAACAACACATTAACTGCCCTTGCCTATTCTGTCTCTGCATTTTCTCCGCTACTGGTCCCATATATAGAAGCCATGTAACCATACCTGCATTTCAGTCTGAGAATTCACAAAGTTAGAGATGCAAAATGTACTCTGACATATCTTCAGTTTGTATTCACATGACCACAGCAAATTTAAATAACCAGAGTCTTCCTAAACTGACTAGGGGCTCATTTAGAACCTTAATTTTCATAAAATATATCAGAAAAGTTGTCATCGTCTGTTCAACACATCCCTAAAATATAACGGTTACCAAATTAGCCAATTTAGATACAGAACCACGTCTACAATGAACTCAAAGAACACATGAACCGTCGATTTCTTAGTTATATTTAGGTATGACTACACTAAATCTTTTTCCATAGACTTACTGTATAACATTTAAGCACGGTCCGCATACCAAAACATTCGTTGAGTAGTTACACCCCAATAAATCTGTAGAACCACCTTAGTCACACCCATAAATGCCCTTTTTTATATACATATAGTGATACTTTATAGCCGAAAATTGCACCAGTAGGACATCACCCCCTCGTCTGTAGGATTTTTGTTTACATTCTGTCAAAAAATTCAATATTTTCAGATAGCCACAGAACACCGTAAAATTAATCAGAAAATTAATAAACTATTTTTTTGTTATGTTCAACCATTGTACTTTCGATTTTAATTCTAGAAAACTTTAGTGCTACTAATCATTTTAAACCAATCAGAGACCACAGATATCTAATAGGTCCGCAAGTTCCCTACACAAATTGGCTGGTTCCAAGTCCCACCGATTTAGTGAAGTCATACCATATGATAGTTTCAGCAATTATATTCTTTGCATTCTATTTGTGTTACGATCACATTGCATACGTTAGATATCTCACAAGCATGTGGTCTTCTTTAGTAAATTCACATTTTGTGCCCTATATCTAATGAGCTTATTGTTGTACTTAATCATCGAATGTGACTGACTTAAAGCCGATGTTAATACATGCATTTATTTATATGATATTTTAACACTATTGGAAATTTTTCCTATATACTCAAAGAAGGATTTGAGCGTGATATACATTACAAACTGTATCATTCTAGGCGTCCTAAACTATTTTTGTCTGCTGAAATTTGCTGCCGCGTAATGTTAACACAACATCTACGAGTTTGCATGCGTTAATACGCCAGGATTGACATTTTTATGAAAGAAGTAATGTTATGTAAAACAAATCGTAGTATACTTTTATACACTTCCGATATCACCTGCAATATCAGCAGCAACTAAACAAGACGAAAAGCGGTTAAATAGGGGAGTACAAAAGCCAGAATGGAAGAAATGCACGGAATACTACGAGTTCAAAGCAGCGAGATCATGTTAGCGCCTACGAAATTCAATAGTTTTGTTTAAATTAACGTGTTAGAATGAAAATATATTATTAGGCCTTCAGTCTTCGTGATTTGTTAGAAAGCATCTAAACTCCACACAGTGCTTTTACAAACCGGTAAATTACTGAAAAGTAAAATCTATTTCCTAATTGTTCTATAGTTGTCTGTTATGCACTGGTATATTATATCATGACCAGCTCAATGATTTCAGTACATATATCAGATGAAACATTTAAATGAAACCGAGAATTACCCGGTATCTTCAAAGAAAGCAGTAGCACAGAAGTAGCATCGATGGAAGTACAAGATGCGACAGTAGTAGCAGCAGCACCGACTGCGGCAGTAACAAACATGTAATCAGAAACAGCAAGCGAACACCCTGAAATATTTTGGATGAATTCAGTTCAGCAACGGATTGATAGGTTTCACCAGTATCTTGTTTTAAATGTTACTGTACTGCAGCACTTCGACTCAACTATAACAAAAAAAAATATTCTCAGCTTTAATCCTGGCGTACTCTTTCCTACCGAATCATTGACACAAAAATTCGCGTGACAATATTATGCCGCAACAAACGCTAACATATCTAAGTCACAGGATCACTTTGAATTCACTCTAAAACAATGTTGACATATGCCTTTCTTGCATATTGAAGTTGTTTCTTCAAGAAAAAGAGTTGCCAGTCAGAAAGCCTTTCTTATATTTTGCAATATCATTGACAAAAATACTGCGCTATGTTTCTTATATGTACTTATCGATTTAAAAAGCTATGTTAGGAAGAATGTTTTTGGTACAAATAAAGGTCATTTCTGTCAGTAAGACATTTTCTTGATAAAATGAGAAATACTTGTAAATGTGATCCTGGGACTTGAAGCGATTAGAGCAGACTTTCTAATGTAAGTGGAGGATCCCTGTGAATCACGGCAGAATTGTTCTGCGATCCCGACCGATGAAAAGAAACAGTTTAATTACCTAGCCCAATGTTATTGATTAATTTCCAATGATTTAATTCATATTCCTATCGTTGAATTTGATATACCGTGAGATTTAAATTTCCTAGGATTTAAAAATGACAGGTTTCATAATGTACCTTCCGTTCTTTTTGCGAGTCCGTGTCAAGCATTACTGGTGTAAATATGAGATGCTATTTTAGAAACGTTTAACAAAACAAACCCCACCAAAATTGCATATTTTTGGTGAAAAATAATACTTTACGCCAAAATGGTGCAGAAGGTACTAAGCAGAGAAATATTTACCTATTTATCAAAATGTACCTAATACCCAGGGTCCACCTATCGGCAACAGCTATCAAGGCATAATTTGTCGCACCTCTCACCTTAATTTGGCAGTCAAAATTACTATTTGGCAAAAAATGGAGGGTGACATCTCTTATTAATGAAAGCACTGTAAGCGCTACAGATTGCTTGGTGGAAATATGATCCGCATCATTTGTATATGAAGGCGATTGGTAGTTATATTTTATAGTAAAAAAATAATGTCAAGCTAAATGCAGTTAGAAGGCGCTAAATATCACAGAGTGAGAAAATGTGCACCATGACCGAGACGCGAACTCATGTCCCTTCGCCTACAGAGATGTAAGGGCGAATGCTCTACCGACTGAGCTAACAGGCCTATTCAATTTTGATTAAGTCCGTATCGTTACATGTTCATCAGGAAAATTAATTCTTGTTTTTCTTACAAAATATATTTCTCGAAATATTGACCGTTATTCACCTGTTGAGAAAGTATATTATTTACTCCAAACTAATTATCAACATTAGTTTGGACGTAACAATATAATATTTTAAAAGATATGAACTATTTACGTAGTAAAATTATAAAACCATTCAAGAAAGACTGAAAATGCAAAAGTATCTCATGGACCTTTTTCATTCGGTACTATCAAATTAAAAGGTGCCTTACATAGTAAATTTCTCAATTAAAAAAATGTTATACATTCTACTTGGCATTTCACTGGCGGTTGAAAAGTTACCAATTTACAAAAGAAAATTCTTATTTACTTGTGGACCTCACCTTTAAACAACCCAATTGAGTCACGACAGGTTTACGTCGATACATATTTAGCAAAATCAATATCAGATAAAAAAGTATGTCAATAAACTTTAAAAATATAATTTACCGGATTTTCCAATGCTTTTAATAGGTGCTGTGTTCAAAATATAACTCTTTATTTGCGTAGCTAAATATGATTTGTTTTTACCTACTTTATTGGCCAATCAAATGTTTCGAATGGAAGCGCGGTGAATTGATAGACTGCATATTGATAACTTATACGAGTATATGCATGTAAATAAAACGTCGTTTATCTTTGTTTAAAAGAAATTTCGACATCAACAATTAAAATGTGCAATTGGAAAAATAGGAAAATGAATATAAATCTCTTTAGTTTTATAAGCGTTTGCTTGGGACTTTCGTTATGTGACACATACCCAGCAAATAGATTTACTTTCAAAGTAACTCGGGATGGAAGAGAAAGAGTATTTCATGGATTGAAGGAATACAATTTCACTGAAGTATCTAAGGTAAGGATATCTTAAGTTCGGGACATGATTTAAATGAAGATTTTACTTGCTAACATAATTTTATGAAGGGTAATGTTTATCGATCAAGTATCCCACGTACATGTTCATAATAAGTTGCTTCAGACCTTTCCTGTTCCAAGAAATAGCATAAAGGTATACTACAACGAAAAGAAAATTGAAATACCAACCCTGCAAGAAGCATGTCACTAATAGAAGTAATATTTGAATGTTTAAATACATACTCGACTGCGCATCGCAACTTCTGTTAACTGATTAACATTACTGTAATATACAAAACCATCGCCGTAATTCAGCAATATAATATTTATGTTTTAATCGTGAACCGTTTTGCCATTCTTTGAGAATTCTTCTATTATCTTAAAACCAATTACAAAACTTCATCCTTGTTCGTTTTTTGGCAATGATATGCACTCAATATTAATGTATATAAACAGACTTAATAAGATGCCTTGTACTTTAAGTTAAAATATTTTAAATGCAGATACAGACCAGAAACAAAATTGCATGTAGTAGTGTTTGAGCCCTAAGTGTGACATTGACATTGGGAATAGGTGGCAGGCTGTTGTGCGTGACATACACTTTGAAATGCGGATAACCATTGTGTGCCTAAATGTCGCCTAACCGATCATATGACCGTAGGGGGACTTATAATTAAACCTTGTTCAATACTTGGCTGTGATATGCTCTCAATATCTTTAAAAATAGATAAACAGTCATAATAAATGTCCCGTACATACAAAAAATTACTTTTATAAATCATTGAAATGCAACGGTTGTTAATATAAATCAAACCTTATCAGTCGAGAAAAACAAAATACTTGATCACTTCAGTAAACATTTAAGAAATAAATTAGTCAATGTCAAAATTATTGAAAGATATAATTGATCTATGGATCTGACAGGTATTATGTCGTAATTGCAAGTGTCATTTGGAAAATTAAAGAACCCCATTTTTTTCTGTTCCTAGATTTAATTCAACAAGTTAATTATAAAATGCGAGCACAATTGCATTTGTGAACGTCAGCAATTTTGCAAATGATGAGACAAATCCACTGATCAAAACCTATGACTTATTAAAAGGTTGCGTTTTTAAGGTGTTAAGTATATATAAGGACCTTCATAACAGTGCAATGACTAAAACTGACCGAAAATGGCACAATGAATTACACTTTACAGCAAGCATGGAATTTCAGTAAATATATATCGGTATATAGAAAGGAAATAGAATGATTTTCAGAGATAGGTCTTTCTTTGCAGATAACACCTACCACCTCGATATTTGAGTACAGAGGTAACATTCAACCATCTCGAGTTTTGAGGGAAGTAAAACGTATTTACCAAAATGAGGTAATTGCTGTCACTTTGCCAGACTTTTATAATATAAAAAAATCGTACAGATATTTACACAATACCAAGAGAGCTTAACATGTTAGGATATTTACCAAGAATATGAGAATACAGTTGGATCTCAATGATCGTACTCGTACTGATGATTTTTCTAATATTTGCACACTGCTGTATAATTTTTGCCAATGCTTGTTTTAGTCAGCTCTTGGCAATGTTTTCAAAAGTAGGAAATACTGGAATCGTACGATTCAGATAAAAAACGTCCACGTTGGCAGAAATGCAAAAATCTGATAGAGCGTAACTCTTTAAAGAGTGGTACTACAAAAGATAATGTCTTGCTTAAGGATATAAAAAAAACAAATCATGTGGTAAAATCGTGTGTTTGTTTATGCTTCAGATACTAGCTTGCGAGCCAGTGAAGGTGTACAGAGGCACGCTGAAACCAGTGGAAGTTCCAACGAACATGGAAGACGACTCATCCGATTATGAAAACAAAGGCGTAAAAAAACCTCTCGCATTCTTGAACAAAATCTTAAATAAAATAATACATGTCTTAAGCTTTATCTCTTTTCTTTTATTGAAGTAAGATTTTTTTTTCAAGTTTTGCTTTCATTTTCAAGTAGTTAATACAAATACATTTTTTTGTCTTACATAACAAGTATAGGACAGCCTTCATTATAAAAACTATCTGTAATACTTATTGTATTTATTGTTTATAATATTTTTATGCATCTTATTTTATCAGTTTTAATTTCAGTCAAATCTCGTTTGCAATGACTACTATGGGTTCAATACATCAGAGGTCTGGATCAAGGGGATAACCGGTAAAGGAGTAACCGTCGGTGTCACTGATGTTGGAATAAATACTAACCTTATAGACTTGGAAGGGAACATTGTAAGTTACTTAGTTACATTGAGAAAGAAGGGAACATTTGAGAAGATAGCAAATGTAAGTAACAACACTGAATATTTGATTTCAATTAGTGTAGGTGTGCGTTATTTCCTAGTTTTATGATAAAAATCTCCGTAATACAGGTGAATATTGCCTGATAAACGTTGTATCGTTTGTTTTATGAAGCAAAGCTGAATGCAGCCGTTGTGAAAGGGTTATATAAGTTAAAGTGTTTTGTCTTGTGCTTCTGAAAACTGGACAAACACGTAGGACATCTTTTTTCAAAGATATTTAGAATTGTTAAATTGATTCTTTATTAACATTCTAAAACATTTAAATTTCAGAATAACGAATTGTGTAGGAATTTTGTGACTGGCAGTGACAATGTGAGTCCAGAAAAATTCCATAACTTTAAGGATAAAGCACCACATTTTACAGAGTAAGTGAATAAAATTATTGAAATGCATAAGCTTACGATTTTGTATACTACGTTTTACCATATCATCTAAGGTTTTACTATTCAATTCGTTAGTAGCCACTTTATGCTTATTACTTAGAAAATGTATTTCAAATATTGATATCTATCAACATCATTTGCGATACAATGATCCATCAGAAAACCGCAAGTTTTAGAAAAAAGTAATGTCTTTAATTCAGTTGCATTTTTAAGCGTTTTATCCTAACGTATTGAAGTCTATTGACGTGTTTCCATACGTAAGTTTGTCGTCATTATAAAAAAAACTTCTAGTTCTAAAAGAACAATTTACCCTGACCTTAAGGAAGAACTATGTCTAGATCTCTCAACTTTATAATGGATGCATTACACGACTAACTGGGTGACTCTGTGAACTATACGACTCCGACAACATGCTTTTGAACTTTGAAAGCAGTATTAGTGAAATCCAGCAGAGATGTATATGAGTGACTGCTGATAATTTCTTCAATAAACATTTCAGTCATGGTAACAGAGTGGCTAGTGTAGTGGCAGCAACAAAGGCAAATAATTTTTGTAGCGCTGGTATTGCTTACAATGCCTCTATTGTTGGTAAGAATAGTTATATAAAGAAGTCGGTGCCAAGATGACATATATAGAAATAATTTAAAATGCAATACATGCTGCAATAGCCAAGCTGTAGTCCGTAGCCAATCTACACTTTTACGCGTTTAAAGTGATAAGAGTATGCTTTGAAAAGCTTTAAAGTAACAATAAAAAGAGAACAACATAATTTTAAGAAAAGCACTTATTACTTATTTATACTAATATTTATACCTAAAATACACACTTTACAACTTTTCTAACACTGACAGTAGCATGTTCCCTATAACTCTAAAACTAAGATGTAAAGGTGAAATTATCAGGGCAATAAACAAGACGCCAGGTCTCAATCAAGTGACTTCAATACCTATCAAAATTCGACTTTACCTACGACAAATAAATGCACGTGGAGAAGGATTGAATGGATTCTTTTGTTTTAAATACTCCTACATCAACAAATGGGTGGGATTATCGCATCGTTGGCGTCATGTCAATTGCAGTTATAGACAGACAGTCAGACAAGTTTATCTCTTCCAAAAGGCTAAGAAGCCTATGTTGACACAAAATATACATAATTATGGACAAATAGTGGCATACATTTACATATAAATACATATATGTGTACAATTATCTTAATACTACAGACAGTGACAAGAATCTTAGCAAAAGAAAAACATCACCGGAGAAGGCCAGATATTCATAAAATTCCTGCCTAACTAACATATAACACTTATGTAATATAAACTTTAGATTAAAAATTTATGTCTACATAATTGTATTTCTAATTTTAAATGCATTCTCTATAAATGTTGCTAGGTTTCTTATAATGTTTTTGTTTTCCATGTTTAAAAGTTCAATAAATTTGTACATGTTTGGTCTAACCCAGAATCGTTTTGGAAGAAATCTCTTTCTTAAATCCTTGTATACTTCACACTCAATTACAAAATGGAACTCATCTTCCAAAGTATGACATATAACACATATTCGTTCATCTAAAGGTATTCTTGTTGGTTATATATAAGACAGTTTTGATTTAAAGTTAACAACTACAACACTCTTTAAGCTAGAGATTTTATCAAAGATTTCATGCAACTCCTATGTTTGAAATTCGCAAATTTTGCCGGTATGTACAATTTAGAACAACGCGAAAGTAATCGCTCTTCATTTGTAAAATTATTTCAAATTATTTATAACGTCAGTTTTAGTGCTCGTGAATTAAATCTGTTATCTATTTTTGCAATAAGAAGAAAAATAGTTCTTATCATCTTTATCTTGTTTGCAAACTACATTACGCATTAGTGATACCTCATTTGATAGGAACCCTATCAAGATTTGGGAGGGAATGGGGATATGACAAAAAACTGCTGTTGTCAGAATTCACGTAGAAGATACGTGACAGAAATGTTGTTTTCAATTTGCATTCTTCCTTTCCGGAATAATAGGGCAAGTGCTCGATGCAGGGTGTGGCGCTATGTCAAACCGCATATTGCAAGACTGACACTCTAGCTGCAAGCAGGGTAAACAAACTGCCAATACTATTCCTTTCACCAGCCCTAAACTTAACCGAACACATCTCGGATTTAGTTGGTAATGCTGTCAGAAGAGTCCGTGGCAGCTAGAACGGTTTGGTTTGGGAGCGTTGGGTCATGTTTTGGCAGCGCATTTGTATTATGGTCCTGTCAATGCGCAATCGTTGCATGGTTGTCATCCGAGCAAATAGTGGCCATCTCAAGTATTAAAGTCAAGTAATTCCTGTTTTACTGGATATTGTTAGAACGTACAATCTATCAGTTTATTGATCATACATGACAACCGTTTGCCTATCATTTACACGTGTCAAAATATAACATGCCACGAGGATGAATGTTTTGTTCACTTTCAGCAAAATGAAGATAACAACATACCTGTGTTTTTAGAAACCAAATGAGAATAAAATTGATTCCAAATTAAGAATTCTTTTAAAAATAGAGGACATGAACTTGTTTGTGTTTATATATTTTTTTTATTTTATTGGCTAAATCTGCAAAATTGTAAAGTGGACGAGGGGGTGTTTGGAATAAGTTTAAAAATCTACAACTTGTAATACATTTCTGTTTTTAATTTTGAATCTGAAAATGTTTAGTTTAGTTTTCTATTATTGCCTTGAAAATTTCTTATAATTGGCTTGTAAAGGTAAAGCGAAAACAGGTAATGCTAGCGTTAGAAAAGTTGCAAAATGTATATGAAAACTATTACAATTTTATTCCTAATTTATATCGAATATATTTTAAATATTTATTTTTAATTCTTTTCACTGATAACAGAAATTATTCAGTACTTATGCTCTCTCACATGTTTTAATGCATTCATTCTATTTAATTTCGTTATTCTTCAGCACTGAAGATATTCAATGTCACACTTGACAAGTATGGTTTCTTTGCGACTCAGACTTCATCAGATATTACTGCAAACGCTTTAGGTTACCATAGGGATAAACTTGATATATTAGTAAACGCCTGGGGACCGACACAGCTTTTTGGCGAATTAGACCTAGCTATAACAGAAGCCTTAAAATATGGCGCAAATTGGGTACGTTTTCTCCATTTTAGCAAGAAGAAGTGTTTTGGCTTTAAGTGTTCGAGGTTTTAAATAATCCTGCTTCTTTATAACAGAAACATTTAATTTTCCAACACCTGTAGACTACGGAACAGTTACGTGTGTTTATGCATGGTAAACTGTTTAATTAGCATTAACTGAAGCAACATATAAAGGAAAACAAGCAGTGCTAGCGAACACTTAATAAGATGCTCTTTTCCGGCCATGAACAAGAAGAAAGTGGGTAACAATACTAAAGAATTATACATACAAAATTAACAAATAATTAAGAGGTCATGATAGCCATTTATCGCTCACTGGAGTGACATTGCTCATCAACAAAACTTTTCTGATTTTCATGATGATTAAATTCTAAATGCAGAGTCTATTGCATACACAAGGCATTTTGTGATATTTCCTGGTGACCTACTTTTTGAATCGAAATGAATAATTTTCGAACACGACATAGAGATCATCAATGCGTTACCTTAAAAAAAACACAGTAAAAACACAATGTTATCTGAAATATTGAATTATTGAAGTGTTAGTCATTGTAATTGGAAGGAAATAGAACTATAGAAAATTCAATTCCAAGTAGACCTTTAAAACCTCAAAACAACCTTTAGCATAGGTCAGTTATATGTTTGTAGCTCAAAAGAAACTAAATAAATATGAAATTGTTTCCAGGGCAGACGAGGACATGGAACCATATACCTGGTACCTTCAGGTCCAGCTGGTAACGATCTGTCTAACAATATCCATACCATTACAGTAGCTGGTATGGGACAGTTTGGTACTATCCCCCAGCATGTACACATTGATGCAAGTGTAATCACATCAGGCCTTTGGGAAGGAAACGCTCTATCGTCAGTATCTATGGTAAAACCTTGCAGTTGGAAATTTGCACAAATTAATGTGTCATCTAGACAACCCATCTTTAATAGTTTTTAATAGTCACGAATTAAAGATATATATCAATAGAGAAGAATTGTATAAGAACTGCTTGATTGTTCATTTATATTTTATTTTTGTTGAATTACTTTATGGCTTTTATACTTGAATATTTATTTACTAACTCAACCAAACACTTACTAAACTTTCTATACTTTATGCATATACACCTAGAGCTACATTGTAAGTTAATGAGTTGATGGTTAGAAATATAACATTGCACTTGACTCTTTAGTTAGAATCGGAAAAATATGCTTTTAAAAATTGCAGTCGTTTCACTAAAATTATTTTTTCTTTCAAATTAATGACATATTAGATCACCCAGTATATTGCATAAGATTCATTAGAACACGACAAAAGGATAAGAATCGAATAAGACATTTTATAAATCAGCAATAAGGTTTATTAAAGGAAACGTTGAACGTCGCACAGTTCTGGAAAATAACATAATGTGTCACAAAATAAAGTTTCGGACAATCAAATTATATCGTCACCTTATTTCAAGAACCCCGTAAGTCGTTTTTTTAGGTTTTGACATTTTGGTACCGTTGTACTTGTCTCATCAAGCTCTTTATGATGACGTTGTCTGTTTTATTATGGAACTAATACAACTCGCTTAAAAGCTTATTCCATAAACCCGTAAGTCACTGATCTTCACTGAAATTTCAAACTTCAAGCTCGATTTTCTCAAAACTTAAAAAAATGGCTTACGGGTTTCTTGAAAAAAGGCGACAATATGATTAAGTTAGAATTTATCAATTGGTCTGCCTGTTCAGTGTTCTCAAATAAAGGATAGAGGAAAGTAAAAGAACCGTTAGTAGACTGGTGTAAACTGTAGATATCTAACCAGAAATTCTTTATAAATAATGTACCTTTGATTGTATGCTGCCTTTTCTTTTATGGTACCGTGATTGTTGACGATACCACGACCGTCTCCTATATAGAAAAACGCGAGAAAACTTTCGATCGTCACTAGGATAAAGTAAATACGTCGAAGAAACTGACAAGCACATCCTTAACCTCCGTTCGCTGATTTCAAAATAAATATCCTAAATACAAGCAAATATTTATATGATGTTCAAAGGTACGATTTATAATTGATACGCAATATTAAAATATCCTCCAATATTTCAGGTAACAACTTCTCACAACGACAAGTGTATAGACAGCTTTAAAGGTGTATCAGCAGCTACAGCACAAATTGCCGGCATAATCGCTTTAGGTTTGCAGGCAAAGTAAACATATAATATTTTCTAAGCTTTTGTGCGTGTAACACAATAGAAAGTACCGCTTTACGTTGCTTCGAATACCAGGCCTGATGATTATAAAACCTTGCTCCTTAAGACATATGTTTATAAATTTATTAATACATGTTTTAATGACATATTGAGTCGACGTCAAGCATGAACAGTGTTTTAGAATCATGGAGGCTGGCCCAATAACATGCAAAGACGGTTTAGTTGCTCTTATTTTTTTGGAAGGCTTTGAATGAATTCGATCTGTACACATATTGTTGTTTAATTAGAATATTTCTGTAGTAATCGATTTCATTAAAACATGAACGAAAGTTTCTACAGCAAATTTCTTTATTTCTTTAATAAATCTGTAGTAATTATATGTGTCATAAGTGGACACACCTCTGCTGACTTAACATTCCTTGCACTTTAGACTCAAGAGACATATTGAGTTTTGTGTTGTCCGATTTCAGACATGTTTGTCCCTTTTTATACTATATATTATTTTCTTATAAGCCTCGGACTAAAAAATGTTCATGCCTAACTACCAGGAGTAGCTTGCTATAAATCTATTTCTTTATTTAGACAAATTAAAAGTTTTAAGCTTAAGCCCGTTGTTTTTAGTCTTACACATTTAAGAGTTAAATATCAAGAAAAAATAGAGATAGCACCGTTCTGACGGCATTCTACGGCTTCAACTGTAAGGTAACGTCGGCAAAGTTCTCAACATGATTATCATCTTCAAGAATTTAAACCAAAGAACAGCTGCAAGTTTATTTCGTCACTCTATAAATGTAAATTGCTGTCATGCCATATGTCACTCAGTAAAATTCATTCAATGCAAATCATAATGTTGAGGACTTGATTTTCAGTCCATTACTGTCAAAACGCGATGTAGTGCATCTTCTAGTGCGTGCCTCTGATCATTCTGGACTCGAAGAAACAAAGTCTTTCTCTCGGAATGCTGCTGGAATATACTGTAAGTATAGAAGTTAACCCCTTTAATGAATGTTTCACATCAGTATCAAAAATGGTTATGCATATATGTCCATAATAGTGCAATGTACTAGTTGTTGGAATACACTGTTAGTAAACAATGTACCAGTTATAGAAGTACATTATTTCTAAATAATGAATTAGTTGTCGATGTGCACTATTAGTTAACAATGTACAAGTTGTCTAGTCAACAATATACTTGTCGTGGGAATATACTATTGGTAAACAATATACTTGTTGTCGATGTACTTAATTAGTAAACAATGTACTAGTTGTCGAGGTACACAATTAGTTTACATGTACTAGTTACCAATGTACACTTTAAGTACACAATGTCCTAGTTGTCGATGTACACTACTAGTAGACAATGTACTAGTTGTTGGAGTACACTATTAGTAAGCAGTGTACCAGTTGCGGGAGTACACTATAAGTAATGCACTACTTGTCGATGTACACTATAAGAAAACAATGTACTTGCCGTCGAAGTACACTAAGTAAGTATACGATGTCCTAGTTGCGAAAGTACTCTGTTATAGTTATAGTTTATGCATGCACTTCAATAATAGGTCAAAGCTCACGGGTCAAAATACTGCTGTAGTAGAATACTTGTTTGAATACACCGTAAATATACCAGCTGCTGTGTTACTATGGCGAGCCGCGTTACTATCTTGTAAGTGTCTACAAGAAATATTTGTTTTATAGAGATATCTCTGTAAGTTATAAAGATCAGTTGAAAAAAGATACATATTTTTAATGTCAAGATACAGCTCTATATCTTGTAGAGATTGCATTATAATTTTAAGAGCTATATGTATAAGTTTTTTGAAGATATATTTTTATGTGAAAGTGATGTCTCTACTGTATATGTTTGAAATACAACACTTTAAGATAAAAAGCTATATCTCTTGTTTAAACAGGGATCTATCCGTTTTTAGATAACTCTGTATGCAATAGTGCTTGCACTTTATTTTATAGAGATAGCTCTGTAACGTTAAGTGTTTGCAGAATTAACAAAAGAAAAAAATTTTTATTTGGCGTCAAAACTGTACAATGACTGATCCTCGAATTTTTCCTATATGGAATGCTCTTAGCTTATTTAAACCAGCAGACGGTCAATTTACAGATTTAGGAAAAAGTGTGTTTTACTATTTCCGATCTAGTAAGATATCTCTCACATTCATCTTTGCCTAGAAAGCTATCGTTATTTAAGAGCTAACTGTGTAAGTTAAAGAGAACCTCTTTAGCATATATTTTATCACTCTAAGCATGACCTGCTATCGCTGTATCGTATACTGCTATTTCTTTTACAAAGAAATATATCATCTCTTTATAAAAAGAGCTACAGAACGGATATAGCTCTTTAGAATGAAAGCTATCTCTACGTAAAGGGATATCGCTTTAACTAAAGTGATATATTTGAAATTTGTGATTATAA
The DNA here is from genome assembly GCA_022818135.1 of Saxidomus purpurata. Lineage (NCBI taxonomy): Eukaryota > Metazoa > Mollusca > Bivalvia > Venerida > Veneridae > Saxidomus > Saxidomus purpurata. The sequence goes on along the minus strand of JAFMSR010000006.1, from coordinate 34,529,514 downwards.
ATATATCGCTATAAAATCAATATTTAATGTTTTGACTGAAAAAATGGTAACACGGCTCATTATATAATACACTGCTTGTAAAAACGTTTTGCCGGAGTACACTGATAGCATAGTATACCATTCGCTGGAATACACTGTAAATATACTATCTAGTTCTTTTTCTGTAAGCCATCTTAAAGTGACTGAAATGCATTTTATTAACTCGAATTGAAGGAATACGGCTTTTTTAGTATATGACTGAAATGGTACCGAGTATAACTCCTAGGTAAATGCAGCTGTTTGTCTTAATTATATTTTCAGTTCACGACAAACTCGGAGCTGGTTTGCTAAATGCCCTTGAATTCGTCACAGGAGCTGAGCAACATAAACCTTTACCAAAACTATTGTCTAAAAAACTTGCTTGTACACATTCAAGGTAAGTCTGCTTTATATGTGAATTTTGTTGATTTACACATGTAGATATGACAAGTGAACTGTGCGATAAATCTATGAGAGTGTCCGATAAGTTTATGAGGTCAGGGCTACAACCTTAGGCAGAGGTCTACTATGCAATGTCACCTGCCAAATATCTAAGCTGTAGGCCTTCCTATTCTTGAGAAGAATATTTTTTTCTCAATAAATTGCCATAGCAACCAGAGTATTGTATGGCATTTAATAATTTGAACAACTATAGGAGGGGCTACATGCAAGGAATATCCCTGCCAAGTTTCATCAACATTGGCCCAGTGGTTTTCTGGAGAAAATGTTGTTTGAAGGAAAATGTTTACGGACGTACGACGTATGCCGGACGGAATGCGATCCAGTTGAGCTAAAAAGCTCCAAAGCTATTCATAGTTACTTACTTGATTGATACCCCTAAAAACAATTGCTACTAAAAACTCATATAAGTGGTTACTGAAGAATGCGTGTGGATGATATTATCTTGCATGCAAAACGTTAACCAAATTTTCTTAGTAAAACAAGGGCCATACTCTAAATTTATTTCATACAAGAGTTATCTAACTTGACAGTCTGAAACCCTTTTAATGAAGTTTCAAATCAGTTTAAAAAACGGTTATGCTGATATGTCCATAATGATACCTTGCGTGCAAAACTATAACCAAAACTTCAACGCCGACGCACAAGTGACTGTAACAGCCCTCCTCATTCTTCGAATGGCCGAGCTAAGATCGTTATTGATAAAAAAAATCCTTTCAAAACATATACATTGTACATCAACATGTGCTTACAAAGTTAAAGTTTGAACTGTTTGACGAGGAAAAGTAGGTAACAACAATGTGCAAATCTGCAGAAAGCATAGAAAACACATAACATACGTCATATTTATCCAAAGAGTGGCATAATGAAACTAAACATCATAATGAATTATCTTAAGCTTTATGTAAAGGGTCGGGCAACTTCCTTTTTAAATATATTCGTTTCAAAATAAAAAAAAACAACTTGTTTTTCAATTAAAATAGTCATCATCAGCACATACAACTGTTTGAGTTCTGCTATTCGTGTGATGAGTTATCAAACTCTAGCTGCTTGACTACCATAGAACATGTGGAAGTAACGTTTCATTTAAAAACAAACACCAACTACCTGCGTATGGAACTGATATCTCCGCATCACACTCATTCAGTCCTTGTGAACCACACACTGTTAGAGGTAACTGTTTTTTGCAAATATGTTTAAATGCCACAATCAGCCTTATAATGGATGACTGTCCTGTCAAAAGAAATTAATTAAAAGATCATGTTATATATGTTTTAACTGACTTAAGAAATGTTATGACAGTTTAGAAAAATAGCTAGACGTAAAAATTTCCTAAAATTCTATTTACATTCTAACGCGAAAACTAAACAACACAAAACATACTTTTAAATGCCAAGATGAGTAACAAGATACTGACAACAATATCGTGTGTCTTTTTAAGGGACTTGAAATTATGATGTTAGAAATCGACATTTTTATTCCTATGTCACATATTTCCGCGACCAGAAAACTCAAGGTAAAGTATCTAATTTTTTTAATTAAAGTGCTGGACAAAAGGACACAAGATATTATTGTCAGTATCATATTACTTATGTTGGCATATAAAACGGTGTTCTGTGTTGTTTTGTTTTGTGTTAGGATGTAAATAGAATTTTAAGCAATTTTTATGTCTAGCTATTTTTATTTACTGTCCTAACATTTCTTTACATATGTAAAATAAACTCTTTAATAACATTTATTAATTTTGGCTAAAGTTTTATTGAACTGCATGTATTTTGCCGTAAGAGAGACTTTGACTTTTTAGTGTTCTACCTTCCCATCCACTTTGGTACTATGGAAGGCCCATTATGTCAAGTTCACTGTTAATTTCACAATGTTCTGCACATTATAACGAAATAAACTTACGTATTTTCAGAGTGAAAGGAAAGAACTTTCGTCAACCCAAAAACGAAAACTGATATCTGTCCGTTTTTGGGATGAGGCAGCATTTGGGAAATGGAAGTTCAAGTTAGAAAATCACGAGGACATTAGTAAGAAAACTGACTAGTTGTATAACATATCAATACATGCATATTAGGTCACTATTCGTGTAGGGCATCCAAATGTAAAAACTTTAGACAAATTTAGGTAAAATTATTTCATACTTCGGCATGGGGCTCTACTGTGCATATATTGAAAAAAATTCACATGTGGCTGTTTAAATTTGGTGTTGTTGTTATTGTGTTAATGGGTGTGGTGTTCCTCTCCTAGGACATTGCCATTTCAAAGTTCAAAAATCTTTTTGTTTCAATGGGTTTCCTAATGGCTAGGTGGGCTTGGTGCTGCTGCAGTATGTGGTTGCAATTTGTCTACGTGCGGATCTTTCCTAAAATAAATACAAGTCACAATCGGCAATAACTAATATTTTTCTATTACTGATTGCGATCTGTTATGGAACTTGTATATGGCAACTGGTAATTCCAAACAAAGATTTTCTCTTTGATGATTCCTTTTAAATTCTAGTGTTTTCTGTTTTAACAAAATTTAAACATATTTGGACGTTCCCCAAAATGAGCTGTTTGATAATACAAGACTTCGGAAACAAAGAAGATAAAAAGCAAATCTTTTTCCAATGAACATCATTTATTACTAAAGGCTTATCTAATATATCTTAATGTAACATATTATAAATGTATAAACTATTCTGTGATATTTCCCGGAACATTTGACCATACTTCTGGTCAGTATTTTTCAGGGGTCTTGCATAGGGTGTTGGGAAACTTTAATTGTACTCATATTTCTCCTGCACAAGATCACCCGTTACAGTTTTAATGCCATGATTACGCCTCTGGTTTATATTTTCAGGTGAAACACTAGTCCGTAAGATCTCGTTGAAACTTTATGGCACAAAGAGGGACATATCAAAGAATTTCTTCAGCAACATAGAGGCTTGTAGAAAAGCCCATACAGAACCAGCAACATCTGGAAACACCACTCCGTCAAAAGTGCAAGAGACAAACGTCAGGCACTCAGCAAACAAAACCATACATATTTTGATCCCTTTTGCTATTATTATAGCTATTTGTTTAATAATCTTTGCCCTGAAAAAGGGTAGTATCCATGGTATACCTATTTCAAGATCTGAAGTGTCTTTACTCCCACAGGGTCAGCGAGTCACTCGCTTTGAGCAACAAAATGATACATTTGAAAATACATTGATAGAAAGACAAGATGCATGAGTATTCGCCACAGTTGCATCAAAACAGTTTGCGTTTCAGTTCAATTTCCTACGAATATACCTATACCAGATGTGTTCGTAAACGAAGTCGGGTTAAGTTCCTTTTATTGTACACAACAGTAAGTATTTTTATTGCAAGAATAGTAGTCTAGAATTGAACTTTACAAATCAATACAATGCCCTTAATTGTATCCCAAAAACTTTTAAATGAGGTTTCTTTTTTTTAATCATTTATTCAACAATGATTTATACACTTATTTTCATACAAATACAATATCTGATGTTAAACTCCCTTGGTAAATATACTGATTCACGCTTAACACACTTCAAAACTATTGTATGTTATTTCAAAATACAATAACAAAAAATTGAAAAATAAAGAAAAGGGGGAAATATGATTTTTGTGTCGTCTCCAGTGCAGGTTAGTTCTTTCTGATCTTCAGTCTTATACAAAACGTATATAAAAGTCAATTTAAAAAAGTTTCGGACGAGGTTTTGTTGTGTAAACTTAGAAAATATCTATAGTTCCCCGCTTTAAATTATGATATTGAATTTTGTCATTCATTTCCGCTATTCCGGTTTCTTTCTAATGTTTCATATAACGTCAATATAATCTTGCATGGTTACCTAGTGACCTAGTTTTGTTATCCCATATGACCCTGGTTCAATAATGTTTGTCTAGTAAAAACTCAAGTCGACGCAAAAACTGGATCACGTGGGTTCAAAAACTAAGTCTGAAGGTCAAGTCATAGAAAAATCTCTGAACACTGTAGACGCCACATTTTGTCTATAATGGTCAGAATGTCTTGATTTACTCAAGGTAATTTATTACTTGTTCAGGTCTATGTACAACAGTAAAATTGTTTACTGTTATCTTTTGGGTTAATTATCTTTGTAATCAGCATATTGCTTTGAATTGCTTTAAGGGATTGTGGCTCTTTCAGGTCTGTAAAATATTTCCACTTACCCTATGTATTTTGATTGTGAATGAAACCATATGACTTTAGTCATTTCTATGTTAAGTAACCTTTAATTGTCAGGTTAAGCGGATATTTTCGGATGTCTAATTAAATATACCTTTAGATTTTGAGAGTAGGCAGAACGGAGAATTTTAGCTTGATCGGTATATTTCATTGAAAGTAACAACTGGACTTTGTAATAATTAAACATTTGAAATTATCTGTTCATATTACATTGTATATGCAATTGGAGACTTTATCAGAATATTTTAAATCATTTGAAACTGTGTTCACGAACGTTTTTTTTAAACAAAACTAGTGGGAGTAGAAACAATTCTTGTTTATTTCTGTTGACAAGTTTTTCTTACACGGTGTGACCCATAACGAGAATGACTACATACAAAGCAAAATGTGGAAAGACTATAGAAAAAATTATGTTTATTTGTTCTTTCACTCACTATATATTTTGTTTGTGTTGATATTTATTAAAGGGAAACGTGCAACTAATTTAATACCTAGAAATTTAACCTTAAGGCTAGACTAGAAACCCTTTTCTAACATTATCATCGCTTGTATATAAAATATATTGTGTTATTCTCAATGACAAGTTATCAGATGAAATATACATGTATATCAAATTCCCAGTCCCCAATTACATCTTTGATACCACAAAGAAGCTTAACAATCCACCATCGCAGCCTTCGTTGATTTAAGAAAGGCATAATTTTTTATCAACATAGAAGGTAGTACATTTTTTTTTGTATTATCGGAAAAAAAATTAAAAGCAGAAATGTCATTTTCCTCATCTGCAAGTTCGTGTATTAGAGTCTAAGTGTGTTTACAATACCGTATGATTTACTATCAAGATTGGCTTGAGATAGAGATCCTTAACTTTTAAATGTATGCATTTTGTACCTGAAAAGCTTTGATGCCAGTGTCTCAACTTGAAATGAAAACATTTGTATTTTATTGTATGCTTACCATATGGTTTTGTTAGCAGGAGTTGAACATGACCTGTATGCCATTATTACTGCATTGTCTGACTTGTGTAATTGAAACGACATGCACGTTATAATTATTATGTAGAATATTGTCCATTTTCGACCAACGTTTGTACCTTAGCCAAACAGTATGCTGAGATAGATAGATAGTACATAATGTATGATATTTAGCTCAAGTACTATTATGCGACAGATGCCGATTATACGTCCCGGCACCGCTCAGTCGTGAATTAACGTCTACACTACATACTGTATTTTATTCAGTATTCTTCTTTTCATCATTTATTTCAACTCATATGATTTATGAGATATACATTTTCATACAAATACACTATCTGATGTCAATTACCTTGGTAAATATGCTGATTAACGCTTAACACACTTTAAACAATACTGTTTTTTATTTAAAGATACATAAATTAAAAAAAACTTTAAAAAAAAAAAATAAAAGGGGGAAAGGTGATTTTTGTGTCGTCTCCAGTGCAGGTTAGTGTTTTCTGATCTTCAGTCTTATACAATTTATATAATAGTCATGTTAAAAAAATTAATAGTTCCCCATTTTAAAATATGTTAAATTTTGCCATTCATTTGCGCTATTTATTTATCTTTTTCGATTCTGTTTTTCAGTTAATATATGTAAATGTCAAAATGTGGTATCTTTTTTCTGTATTTCATTTGAAATATAAAAGACTTCATCGAAATATGAGAAACTTTACAATACTACCTCTCGTGTTATTTGGTAATATTCCAAAGCTTATGTTTTCTAAATTAAAAAGAATATCAAAGCTATTGCTTTTTAAAAACTCACTTAATCTATTCCATAAGAATTTGAGCATATTAAGTACATGTCCAAAATAAATGTATGTATATTACAGAAGTCGCATATATTTGTGTTACCTATGTTCATTTTTAAATAAGGTCGTGTTTGTGTGTAAAAATTCGCATGATATATTTATACTGGACATTTCTCATTTTTTTGTCAATTGTTGTTTTAAAGATCCGAGAGTATACCTTTTTCAAGTTTATGTCAATTTTATTTAGATTTTTTTCCCAATTTATTTCCGATTTTTAGTATACTTGGATTTGAGTTAATATAAAACTGCTTTGTAAACAATAATTTGTTTGGCGTTTATTTTGTTGTTGTAATGCATCCAATAACTTTGGTTTAATGCTATATATTATACCTTCTGTTTTCAACATATTTTGTTAATTACTACTAATAAGTTTTAGTTCATTAAAAGGCGCTGTTTTCTAGTTTATATATACACTTAAACTCTTCAAAACAGTAAAAAGTATTATTTCAATAGTCAAAAAAGTGCTCTATATTTGTTATTCCTTTTTCATGTCATTTCTTAAAATAAAACGTATTCTTGCCATTTTTTTATATTTAAGTTATTCCATATGATCTGTTTACCTAAGTGTTCAAAATAATTGTTTAATTTATTCTAGTCCATGCAATTAGAATGCCACTTAGAATTTTATTTTCTTTACATATACTTTTGGGGGATTCTTTTAGAATTTGGTTTGGGGGATATGGGTGAACACAAAACCTGCTGGTTTCAAAACTAATGAACATCTTAATCCTGAAATCTATTAAATTTTGTATTGGTTACAATCCAAGAAACTTTAAAGTAAACCAGTGGACGTTTACTTTCTTGTTTTTATCGATCGAATTAATTTTCTAACTTTGCGAATTTGTAATACGTGGGGTGCATCAAATAAATTACAAAATCTCCAACTTGTAGAACAATTTTGTTTTTAATTTTGTGTATATCAATATATTTTAATATCTTTTATATCAATTTAATTGCCCTCAAAATTCCATCTAATTATCTGGAGTTGTTTTAAAATTATAGCGAAAAGGCTACTGGTAGCGTAGAAAAGTTGTTAAATGTGTATGCGTATTTTCTCTTCCGTTCTTTGTGTCTAGTTTTGTTTTTATAATTGTATTAAAATCTCCTCCGATTATCACGCTAGTGTTACATTCTTTTAATAGTTCTTCTTCTAAATTGTGGAATATAGTTATATTATCTTCATTGGGCCATGGTCATAATATATTCTTTTCATTATAAGTAAATTCTCCAACTAATTATTTCTTTAAAAATTATATTATTTTTGGCAGTGATTTTCATTTATTGAATAAAATTGCTACTTCTATACCTTGTTTCCTTTATTTTCACTGAAAAAAACAATCCCGTTTCAATTCTTGATTCCATCTATCTACTATGTCATGTGTGGAATGCATTTCTTGAAGCAAACAAATAGAATATTTCTTATCTTCTAAAATATACATGAATTGTCTGTTTCAATATGCAAAAGTATGTTTCTGAGTTGAATAAAGTCGTGGATGGGAAGGTCTTAATAGACTAGTACTATCATGATGATCTACGTAAACATCTATTTCAAGAAGTAATATTTCTTGAATACATAAATTCATTAAATATGCGCAAAACCCCTTTTCAATATTGTAAATAGAATTATGCTTTATGTATGTAAATAATGCAAATTAATTGAACCATCAAAAATCGGACTACTACGGGGCCTGATGAAAAGTCCGGTTTTCAGAAGTTTACGGTTTTTAGAGGTTTATATTTGTCAGACATTTCTTGATGCATATACAAGGGGCAGTATATCATATTAACAAGTCGTTGTTCATATTTGAAGTTGACTTGAGAACTGCATGTTCTGTTTCACTTCTAGGATGAATAACACATATTTTAGGATACTAGTAAAATTGTTATACAATATAATCCCATAATTGATGTATTTATTACCCTTCCATGAAATTGCCAGCCGTTTGATTGGTCAATGACACGTAAATAGATATTGATATTAATGGGCAAGCCGTAATATACACTTGCCATATCCCGTCATTATACCCCACACTTAACGAGAGTGTTTGCATCAAATACATCAATGGAGCAATCCTATTCAAACTAGGATGCAGCTCTGCAGTATTGAATCATCACTGTCCTCTTGTTACAATGTACAACTGTCCTCTGTTACAATGTACCATTTCAGAACTGTATGCAATGGGAAGTGGCCACCATATTGTATAAAGTGCACCTCCAGTGCTTTAACAATTGTTTACTACCGATTGACAACATCTTTTATTAATCACTCTCAAAACGAAGTGCTCAGTCAATGGAGACGTTTCGGACATTGCTGAAGTTGGATGACGCGGGACGTTTCGGACATTGTGGACATTTTACAACTTTTATTAATCACTCTCGAATTAAGCGCATTGCCAATATGGACGTTTTGGGCATTGCTGAAATTGGTGACTGGGGACGTTTTGGACATTGGGGACATTTTACAACTTTTATTAATTCCTCTCGAATTAAGTGCTTTGTCAATGGGGATGTTTTGGACATTGCTTAAATTGGTGACTGGGGACGGTTTGGACATTGGAAACAATTTTAACAACTAAATTCTGCAGAACAACAAGTTTGTATAAATATAAATAATACAAAAACAACTGACAAAAAAAATGACATAGAACATATTACAAAACAAAATAAATGACAAAAACATATAATTGCATAATAAACAAATGACATGGAACATATATTACGAAACAAAATAAGTGACAAAAACATATAACTACATAACAAACAAATGACAAGGAACATATATAACGAAACAAAATAAGTGACAAAAACATATAACTACATATTAAACAAACAAAATTTAATGACACAAAACATATCACAAAACAAACACAGTCCCTCATTAACTGTCCTCAGTATTTTCATTGCGTTTATCACAGACCTAATCACTGTCTTCAATTGTATGTACGCTGACTGGGGGCGTATATGACTGACTTTTTTCAACAACCCTGTGGCGGACAGATCTCCCCGTGCATAGAGGTCCCATGTGTCGAAAAGGTCCCGTTGCAATGTACAGTACTGCTGCCTCTGGACCCAACGGAGGCAGAGTTCGGAAACCATGTTCACCTGCTCCCCCACTTCATTGGCCTCTTTGTGCAATATGTTAACCAAGTTATAGAAGGCCGGCCAGTTCCAGTCTTGGCGTTCAGTCGACGATGCAAGCCTGCAAATGAGTTAAAAAATGTGATTATATTATAACTGAATTTATTAACGTACTTCAAATGATACACAATCATTTTTAAATTACTGTATAGAAATGTTACAAGTATATTATATTCGATTGATACGTTGATGTAATATAAATTATTAATTGTGAAATTAACATTTTAAAATTAATTTAATTTGACGTTAACCTCCAGCACCGCAACATAATCCCGTGTCTTCCTGCCGAACATGACTGCAAAGACCAATGGTACCTGTTTCGTGTAGTCGGCTCACGTTACAAATGGCGTGTATAGTCAACAGCATGACAAAAGGAATCTCATGCACTGAAAAAAATTGAAATCGTTAAGCGCATATCAGATATTTTATATATTTGTTCATACCAACAGTACATATAAGTACGTCATTGGTTTTATACTGTACGTACTTGTTACTAGTATCCTAATCAGACAAGGACCATATATTTCAACGTTGTATAATATACCTATACACACCTTAAAGGTTCCGTCCACGTACCAGCATGCAGCACGGCCTAGCACGTTGATCTGGGCGCCTGTGCTAAAAATCAGATGGCGATGGCCTTCCACCTCCACGTCGTCCCGCCAGAACCCATCAGGAAGAGCTTCCTGATCAAGCTGTGTATTGAAAAGAACATCTACATTCGTATTTGTTATTCTTAAGTTATAACAGATCAAATGTTATTTGTTACTAATATATTTTTTGAAATGCTAATCACGGTCTCATTACCATACAATGTCATAATGTTTAATACGTTGTCATTTTACATACCACGAAGTCCATATCGTTCAGGTCTTGGGAAAACAGAGTCATTCGATTCCTATTGACCCTCCTCGCCTGGTTTTTCTTGTCAAGCTCTCCAACTTCCTCGCCAGTTAGTATGGCTGTCTGGGGGTGTTCAAGGTCAGTGGCGGAGGTTCGTTCATCTTCATGACCAAGTTTTTATACCTGTAAATATGCATAACTTATTCATGCAAAACAACAACTTCTCACACAGACTCCGTCTATTCTATTTATTTACAATTACAACATATCTAGAAATATAATGAAAGTATGAAATGTGATAGCATTACATGCCTTAATTAATTATCATTTCTGTTTACCTTTTTCGAAACCTTGGCAGTGAAGCACTCGATTCTGAAACACACATTTTTTTATTATTTATTATTATATCCAAAATATCTATGTTCAAAACATCCCGATGTTTTAAATGTAAAGTAAGGTTTTTACATTTTGACACTGTTTTGACACATGGGGACGTTTTGGTCATTTTGAAGACGTTTTGGTCAAAACGGGGACATTTTAGTCTGGGGACATTTTGGTTTGGGGACGTTTTAGTCAATGGTAGCAAGGTGAGCGATATAGAGGCATTTTGGTTTTCTTGTTTCATTTCAATACTAAATTTTTTTATGATGTAAATATCTTATAATTATTAGCGAAGCTGACTAAAACAATACAAGGTCATCAATAGCAAAAAGGGTCAATTCTGACCTGGGGTCATGATTTGAACAATCTTGGTGGAAGTCAACTTGGCACGCGAATACAAAATCAAACGTAAACTTCAAGAAGCAGCCAATAGACAAAGTAATTTAGATGATAGAAAATGTGTACATTCAAAGTCATACAGAAAATCAAAAAGCAGTTCTGTATACACATCCAATCTGGAAAAGAGCTAAGCCAGTATTTGGTCAAGAGGGATATTATATTTTGATGTCTAGGTTCACCATATCCATGGTGACCCAAATGGGTACCTGGTATGGAAAGATACTTTAAAAAGTATAATTAAGGACATTGATGCCACTGAAACCGATCTCCTTGTGAAATGGCTTGGTCCTAATTCACAAGCGACAAAAATTCGGGCAGCAAATGCCACAGACCCATTGAATGGTCTAAAAAGAATATGGTCAAATTCAACACCGTAAAGTTCTAAAGCGATAGCAGAGTCATTCTTGGGTACATTTGCAATAACACGCGTCGCTTCTACAACTATGTCAGTTATCGAATTCAGAAGATTTTGGACCTATCGGAAGATAAGCAGTTGAACTATATCACCACGAAATCCAACCCAGCAGATATCGGGAGTAGAGGTTGTTCGTCTATGGATCAACTTGAAATATGTGTATGAAGGCCTGAAAAGCTATACAAGATGAACGTTGAAAGCCTGGTTATCTTTGTTATTTAATTATCATTTCAAAGATCAGCAATACATCTAAACCAGTTGTGTAAAGCTACAGAACATGTAGCTAAAACAATGTTTTTCCCAACTGTTTCTATTTCCAGCAATATTTGAGTATAAAAACTGGGAACGTATTATTATTGTCATTATTATGATGTTTTGCTTTCCAGAAAATCATTCACGTTTGCATTTCTGAAAAGTCCTTAATCAGATAAACGACCACTGCACCAAGCATTTACATATATATGAATGTATAATTATCATCATTTAAAGTGTGCTGAAAGTACAACGCAAATTGGGTGTCTGTACTTGAAATAATATGAATGAGTATCTGAAAGTATTCTTATTGTAATATGCTTTCAATCTAAGGCACCAATGCAGTGTGGAAACTGTCATTTTTATGAAACACTTTTGCAGTGTCCTTCCATTCTTCTTCTCTTTGTGGTGACTGAAAATTAAACAAGAGGGCCAAGATGGCCCTATATCGCTCAGCTTGGTACAAGTCCACTTGCCTGGTGGAAGATCACTAGATAATGTTATATACCAAATAAGTTTTCCTATATACGCCTTTGTAAAACAAATGATCCCCCCCGGGCAAGGTCAATTTTGACCCCAGGGGCATAATTTGAACAAACTTTAAAGAGGTCTACTAGGCAATGCTACATGCCAAATATCTAAGCTCTAGGCCTTGTGGTTTCAGAGAAGATTTTTAAAGTTTTTACTATATATTCCTATGCAAAACTAAGTGACCCCCGGTGCGGGGTCAATTTTGACCCGGGGGTCATAATTTGAACAATATTGGTAGAGGTCCACTAGCCAATGCTACATGCCAAATATCTAAGCTCTAGGCCTTGTGGTTTCAGAGAAGAAGATTTTAAAAGTTTTTCCTACATAAGCCTATGTAAAACTAAGTGACCCCCGGTGCGGGGTCAATTTTGACCCGGGGGTCATAATTTGAACAATCTTGGTAGAGGTCCACTAGCCAATGCTACATGCCAAATATCTAAGCTCTAGGCCTTGTGGTTTCAAAGAAGAAGATTTTTAAAGTTTTTACTATATAAGTCTATGTAAAACTAAGTGACCCCCCGTGCGGGGTAAATTTTGATCCGAGGGTCATAATTTGAACAATCTTGGTAGAGGTCCACTAACCAATGCTACATGCCAAATATCTAAGCTCTAGGCCTTGTGGTTTCAGAGAAGAAGATTTTTAAAGTTTTTCCTACATAAGCCTATGTAAAACTAAGTGACCCCCCGTGCGGGGAGCGATATAGGGCCATCTTGGCCCTCTTGTTTAATTTTGACCCCAGGGGCATAATTTGAACAAACTTTGAAGAGGTCTACTAGGCAATGCTACATGCCAAATATCTATGCTCTAGGCATTGTGGTTTCAGAGAAGAAGATTTTTAAAGTTTTCCCTATATAAGCCTATGTAAAACTAAGTGACCCCCGGTCCGGGGTCAATTTTGACCCGGGGGTCATAATTTGAACAAACTTGGTGAAGGTACACTAGCCAATGCTACATGCCAAATATCTAAGCTCTAGGCCTTGTGGTTTCAAAGAAGAAGATTTTTAAAGTTTTTACTATATAAGTCTATGTAAAACTAAGTGACCCCCCGTGCGGAGTCAATTTTGATCCGAGGGTCATAATTTGAACAATCTTGGTAGAGGTCCACTAGCCAATGCTACATGCCAAATATCTAAGCTCTAGGCCTTGTGGTTTCAGAGAAGAAGATTTTTAAAGTTTTTCCTATATATTCCTATGCAAAACTAAGTGACCACCCCCGCGGGGTCAATTTTGACCCAGGGGTCATAATTTGAACAATCTTGGTAGAGGTCCAAAAAAGACTAACAAGATATGAAAGAGTTCACGACTATGAAACATGTACAGCTATAAGAAAGGAAATTCAGAGAACAAGTTCTAAAAGCAATGTGAAACAACTAGATTTACATGAACTTGAAAGATCACAGTACAAAAGTAACTGTAAGCATTTCCCACTGTGGGGATTTTGACAAATTGCCATCGCTCTAGGGTGGGGATTTAGACTCCGAAAAAGGAAAAATGTCAAATTCCACCAACTCCCCACAACAAAAATTAATGTTAGCCCCTCCCACACCCCAGTTAGATTCAAAATTGATACAGGTAGAGCACCCATTAGAACCCCTGGGTAATCAGCTAACATCCTACATCAGAAACACATTACCAATTAAGGGGATGACCAGACCGACATTCAGGTACAAAAACAAGGTTACCCAGTCAGTTTGCTACATTGTAGAACCTCCAAGCTTCTATTGACCCAAGTCTTATCACCATGACCTATAAAGTGGAAAGCTCCACGCAGGCATCTAGCCCTGTGACTGTCCTAAATTAAAGGCAAGTTATGACAAGCTATGGAGATCTATTCCAGTGTATAGGGGTGAATCCTGGTATAAGTAAATGATACCTGAAGCCAAATGCAAGACCTAAAGTTAAACCTCCTTGGCGTGTCCCCAAGGCCCCAAAGGGAGTGACTACAGACATTTTACGCATAGAGCAAGACGGCAGAATAAACTTTGGAGATTAAGAACACACAAATAACAACTTGAGAGGAAATGATGTTCAAGTATTCAGAGAAACTTTATTTTGTTATCATTTGTTGCCTTTAGGTTATCATGTGTTACCAGATATGTTTCTAATCACCTTTAGTTTTATTTTAGCCAGTGCAAGGACGGCTGACAGAACATGATATAACGTCTTCTATCCAAATTTGTTTGAAATATGCACCAGATTGGAGAGGTGGTGGTGGGCGATAAAAATCAAACTAAAGAAAATAGACTTATTTTGAAAATAAAATCAAACTGACTGTCCCATTGTAATGTGTATGGCTATAAGATCTCTTTTGTGATTGATTACGGTTTTGATTCCAGCAATACTTAAATAAACTTCAAAGTATCTGTGCACTCTAGTGCCATCATTTTAAAATGCTGACTTAATCGATAAAGACTGGAATGCATAGCTTAAACTTTTAGATGAAGTTATAACACTTCCGGATATTCTATTATCTATGTTTTTGAGGTTATTTAGTTTGATATCAGTTATAGAGATTAAAAGATGATTTTACTATACTTAAAACTACCTACATTTCTTACCATTTGACTTTATATCTTACTTCATTTTGATATTTTGGTTGTTTCGTTTTGATCTGCATGGTTTTGTTTACATTTTGCCTAATAAATACAAATGTATACATGTATGTAGTACTGAACCGACACCGAGATTAATAAACAAACTCCTCGTCTAAATTTGGGCTGTGGTTCAAGTCTGCAATAGATGGAATGTTGTTTATTATGGATGTGGGATAGTTGGCAAAACCTGTTTCTGGATTTGAGACTTGTTGCCTTTGAACAAGGAACGGTTTGATTCAAGTCGTGATAAAGTTGGATTTAAGTTGGAAATTGGTTGGATTCAGGTCTTAATGCAGTTGGATTTAAGTTGGAAATTGGTTGGATTCAGGTCTTAATGCAGTTGGATTTAAGTTGGAAATTGGTTGGATTCAGGTCTTAATGCAGTTGGGTTTAAGTTGGAAAATGGTTGGATTCAGGTCAGGATTTACAGTTTTTAAAAGGATAAGTACCGGTATAAATTTAAAAGGTTTTCAGTACTCTCTTGGTTCCATATGCTTGTGTAACTAGCATCACCTATAAGTTTATCAAATCTGCCCTAGAGTGACAGGTGGGCATCTCAGGACCTTAGGGTCCTCTTGTTTATTTGCTAAATAATTATCGATGAAGATCAGGCAGTGTCTGAAGTTCATGATGAAAGACGAAAGACGAGGGCCACAATGGCCCTATATCGCTCACCTGAATACAAGACAACTTGCCTGATGGGTGTGGTCAATTTTGACCTAAGAGGCATGATTTGAATGAAATAGGTGGAAGACCACAAGACAATGTTACATACCAAATAGGTTTTCCTAAATACTTCTTTGTAAAACAAGTGACCTCCTTGGGCGGTGCCAATTTTGACCATAGGGGTATGATTTGAATAAACTTTGAAGAAGTCTACTACACAATGGTACATGCTAAATATCTAAGCTTTAGGCCCTGTGGTTTCAGAGAAAAAGATTTTAAAAGTTTTTTTCCTGTTTAAGCGTATGTAAAATCAGGTGACCCCCCAGGGGGGTCAATTTTGACCTGGGGGTCATAATTTGAACAATCTTGGTAGTGGTCCACTACGTATGTCTTCATGCCAAATATCTAAGCTCTAGGTCTTGTGGTTTCAGAGAAGAAGATTGTTAAAGTTGTTTTTTTCATATAAGCGTATGTAAAACCAAGTGACCCCCTGGGGGGTGGGGCAATTTTGACTTGGAGGTCATAATTTGAATATATCTGGTAGAGGTCCACTAGACAATGCCACATGCTAAATATCTAAGCTCTAGGCCTTGTGGTTTCAGAGAAGAAAAGGAATTCTTTGAACAACTTTGATAAAACTTCATGCAAGGAACATCACTACAAAGTTTCATCAACATTGGCCCAGTGGTTTCCGAGTTGATGTCGTTTGAAGGAAATGGTGGACAGATGTTGGATGATGGACGGAATGGGATCCTAATAGCTCACTCTGGCACTTTGTGTCAGATGAGCTAAACAAGAGGACAATGATGGCCCTATATCGCTCACCTGACTATCATTGGCTATAATACAAGGGCTCATGATTCTAACATAATTCGTAGAGGTCCGCTACACAATGCTAAGTAACATTCCAAATAACTTTTCTCTGCCTGTTGGCCTTCTTGTTTTTTTAAGTTTTCCCTATATAAGCCTATGTGAAATCAAGTCACCTTCCTCCACACCCCCCACCCCCCTACCAGGAAGGGTTAATTTTGACTTGGGGGTCATGATTTGAACAATCTTGGTAAAAGTCCAATAGGCATTTTTACATGTCAAATATCTAAGCTCTAGGCCTTGTGGTTTCAGAGATTTTTTAAAGTTTTCCCTATATAAGCCTATGTAAAACTAAGTGACCCCCGTGCGGGGTCAATTTTGACCCGGGGGTCATAATTTGAACAATCTTGCTAGAGATCCACTAGCCAATGTTACATGCCAAATATCTAAGCTCTAGGCCTTGTGGTTTTAGAGAAGATTTTTAAAGTTTTTCCTATATAAAGCCTATGCAAAACTAAGTGACCACCTGCGCGGGGTCAATCTTGACCCTGGGGTCATAATTTGAACAATCTTGGTAGAGGTCCACTAGACAATGCTACATGCCAAATATCTAAGCTCTAGGCCTTGTGGTTTCAGATAAGAAGATTTTTTTAGTTTTTCCTATATACATGTAAGCCTATACAAAACTAAGTGACCACCCCCACAGGGTCAGTTTTGACCCAGGGGTCATAATTTGAACAATCTTGGTAGGAGTCTACTAGACAATGCTACATGCCATATATCTAAGCTCTAGGCCTTGTGGTTTCAGAGTAGAAGATTTTAAAAAATTTTCCTATATACAGCCTATGCAAAACTAAGTGACTATCAATTTTGATCCGGGGGTCATAATTTGAACAATCTTGGTAGAGGTCCTCTAGACAATGTAACTCTAAAGGAGGGCATCTTGTTTATAACCCATACATTTTAGGAACAGCATTTTTATTTAGTTGCAAGTTTACAATATTACCTGGTGATTGTAAAAGATCTGTGAACTGCTTTCCTATATCAGCTGTTATAAAACATTTCCTTGGCTGTCGGTCCTTAGATTGCTGCTTTGATAATGGACCTTTGTAGCGGTAACCTTCACAGTTTCCATTTTGGCACCTGTAATTGTTCGGGTCTTCTGGAAACACTTCAGTGCAGATTTCACAATAATGAACTTCAAGTATAGGATATTTTCCAATGAAGGACATCAAGTACTCATAATTTAAAATACTTGCATGCTCAGAGTCATGAAAAAGCAATGGAAGGTTGGTTGTTGATGCCCGCCCGAGAGGGACACCTGAGGTCTTCCTAGTACTGGTCCTTCCTACAAACTATACTTATGCTGTATTAATTTTTGCGCTATTAGCGTTGATTAGAACCGCGCTAATGCAAGTATTATTTGGTTGTATATATTTTTAAACACTAAAGCAATGATGTAGGTGGCACAAATTTTGTTTGCGTCAATTAATTTTTAGCAAAATCAGAGCCATGCGCGAAAAGATGCGCAGATTTAAGTACACTTTCAGTAACTTTACATTAATATAAACAAGAGGGCCATGATGGCCCTTTATCGCTCACCCGAGTACAACTGCTTTTAACAAAGTTGCTAGAAATCATCAAAACAACCTTTCTGACAAATTTCCAGGATATTTGGGCTGAAAATGTTACCTCTAGAGTGTTAACAAGGTTTTTCCATATTTGGGCTCTGTGACCTAGTTTTTGACCCAAGATGACCCATATTCGAACTTGAGCTAGAAATCATCGAAACAACCTTTCTGACAAATTTCCAGAATATTTGGGCTGAAAATGGTACCTCTAGAGTGTTAACAAGGTTTTTCTACATTTGGGCTCTGTGACCTAGTTTTTGACCCCAGATGACCCATATTCGAACTTGAGCTAGAAATCATCAAAACAACCTTTCTGACAAGTATCAAGGATATCTGGGCTGAAAATGGTACCTCTAGAGTGTTAACAAGGTTTTTCCATATTTGGGCTCTGTGACCTAGTTTTTGACCCCAGATGACCAATATTCGAACTTGGGCTAGAAATCATCGAAACAACCTTTCTGACATATTTCCAGGATATTTGGGCTGAAAATGTTACCTCTAGAGTGTTAACAAGGTTTTTCCATATTTGGGCTCTGTGACCTAGTTTTTGACCCCAGATGACCCATATTCGAACTTGAGCTAGAAATCATCTTAACAACCTTTCTGACATATTTCCAGGATATTTGGGCTGAAAATGTAACCTCTAGAGTGTTAACAAGGTTTTTCCATATTTGGGCTGTGTGACCTAGTTTTTGACCCCAGGTGACCCATATTAAAACTTGAGCTAGAAATCAACCAAACAACCTTTCTGACAAATTGCCAGGATATTTGGACTGAAACAGTAGCCTCTAGAGTGTTAACAAGATTTTTCTATTTTTGGGTCATGTGACCTAGTTTTTCATCCGAGATGACCCATATTCGAACTCGTCCAAGTAATTACTGGGACAAACATCCTGACCAAGTTTCGTGACAATTGAGGCAAAAATGTGACCACTAGAGTGTTAACGAACTAAATGTGGACGGACGACGGACAATCATCGATCCTAATAGCTCACCCTGAGCCAGCTCAGGTGAGCTAAAAAACCAAGCTGAAAATAGATAACTTGATATTTTAATGCCACTTCAGCTTTCTCATTTAAAGAATAAGACTAAAATAAGATTAACCCTTATTTATTGTCATCTGCAGGGAGAAACTGGAGAAACTTGAAGAATATGTAAAGTCCCTGCGGAGGAAAAACAGAAAACTGGAAGAGAGGGTGTGTCAGCTGGAAAGAAATATTTCTGTAACTAGCTCTCAGACCAGTCAGACTCCAGCCAGTCCTCAGAACAGTCATACTCCAGCCAGTCCTCATACCAGTCAGACTCCAGCCAGTCCTCAGGCCAGTCAGACTCCAGCCAGTCCTCAGACCAGTCAGACTCCAGCCAGTCCTCAGACCAGTCAGACTCCAGCCAGTCCTCAGGCCAGTCAGACTCCAGCCAGTCCTCAGGCCAGTCATACTCCAGCCAGTCCTCATACCAGTCAGACTCCAGCCAGTCCTCAGGCCAGTCAGACTCCAGCCAGTCCTCATACCAGTCAGACTCCAGCCAGTCCTCATACCAGTCAGACTCCAGCCAGTCCTCATACCAGTCAGACTCCAGCCAGTCTTCATAACAGTCAGACTCCAGCCAGTCCTCAGGCCAGTCAGACTCCAGCCAGTCCTCAGGCCAGTCAGACTCCAGCCAGTCCTCAGGCCAGTCAGACTCCAGCCGGTCCTCAGACCAGTCAGACTCCAGCCAGTCCTCAGGCCAGTCAGGCTGTAGGGCAATATCACCAACAGCCAAAAAGGAATGTATGCCAAAAAATGAACAACAGCCAACTGAAGATGTAGACAAGTCATTACTGGATGAAGAAACTTTTCTAAATTATGTCAAAGGTGTTGTTGGTGACCAGAATGTAATGAAACATCTATGCCTTCAGATCTTCACAGAGGAAGATATGATAAATTCAACACGAACGGGAAAGCGAGCTGTAAAGGCAATGGACAATGTAAAGCCATCGCTTGACCCAATCAAATTCAATATGCTAGAGACAGTCAAAATGAAAGTCACATCATTTGACAAAGCCACATTCTATAAGAAGTTTGAGAATCAGCAGAAAATGCTGCGCAGGGCTAAAAAACAGTGACTTATATTGTCAAGGGTTGATAAACATTTATTTTGGTGATAAAAATGGTTTCTATCACAATAGTTATTATTTCTTACTGAATGGCAAGCATAATTATGCTGCCTGGAACTTTCCAGACATGACAACATAAATTTTCTTGGAACATAAAATTTCTTGAATTTATTCTTGAATTATTGTTCAAGATGAAAATCAAATGCATGATTTTACTATATAATTTTTAAAGTCATTTATCAATGGTTTTAAAATGGTTCTTGAACCTAGTTCTTGAATTGTTCGTGAACAATAAGTGGGTGTTCTAGGACTACCAAGTTCAAGAATTGTTCAAGATCAATTTCCCAGAAGTTCTAGATCTAGTTCTAGAAATAGTTATTGAACTTCCGAGTTCTAGAACGGCCATTTAATGTTCATGAACTGTTCAAGAACCTCAGTTCAAGTAAGTTCTAGAATGGTTTCTTGAATTCCTCGTAGGGGAATTTGGACCCGGGTGTCATCATTTGAACAATTTCGGTCTAATAGGCAATGTTACAGGCAAAATATCTAAGCGATGGGCGTTGTAGTTTAAAAGAAGATTTTTAAAGTGTTTCCTATAGAAACACATGTGAAACCAAGTGACCACAGGGCGGGGTAAATTTGGACCGAGTGGTCCTGATTTGAACAATCTTGGTAGAGACCCACTCACTCAATACACAACGCTACATGCCAAATACTTGTAGCTAACCTCAGGGCCTTCCCGTTTCAGAGAAGAAGATTTTTTCCCCTATGTCTTTCCATGACAACCAGAGTTCTGCATTGAATGGATTTCTTTTAACAAGTTTGGTAGAGCTTCGCGGAGGGGCCATTTTAGCCAAGTTGCATCATCATTACCCTAGCGGTTTCAGAGAAGGTGTCATTTCAAACAAATGTAAACGACGGCAACGGACAACGGTCAACGGACGGAACGCCGAACATTCGAAAAAATTTAAATCGTGTACATCCTAAAAGTATTCAAATATGCGAAAATGTAACAGATATGAAACAAAAATATTGCCAATAATGGTGCTCCAACTCATGATAGATGATTAACTGACTAGAGGATGGTGTCTAAGACCACTTGGTCACGGAGGCTACCATAAGAATATTCAAATCCATGTAACAGTCTATACTGTAGACCACGAAACTGCTATGCCTTGTGTAAATAATATACAAAATGTATGAGAGGCTGAAATGTTTTTTCAAGATTCGAGCATCAAGTGCGTACTTCCATATCGATTGAGACCTTCTGAGAAGGAACTAGTTTTCTAAACAATTATTTCATGAGTGTATAAAAGACTGAGGGCGAAGATATCCTATGTGTTGTTCTGTATCCGAATTTTTTTCATTACTCTCGTAAGCGCATCTGCTTTCGTGTCCACAAGAAACACCCGCAGCCTACTAGTATATTTCAGACTGACTATAATGCTGCTGATTTCATGGGTATATATACAGTATTGTAACAACATAATTATATTTCATCTTCTTGATTGGCTATAATATATTTTGTAATGGTCTTCAACGCAAAAACAAACAAAGATATATGTCAATCAAATTTTGGACGGCATTTACCTATCAGTTACACGTCAATCAAGTCAGAACTGCATGGGAAGGCGGTGGCCAAACACTAATCTCTAAGCATGTGTCTTACAGACGATCGTAGCGATCATCATTCGTTCATCATTTTTTTCAAGCAATGAGAAGTTTATGAAATTTCATTTGTCGTTAGGGTTATACCTGCTTAGTCAGAATATAAAACAAGAGGGCCAAGATGGCCCTATATCGCTCACCTTGGTACAAGTCCACTTGCCTGGTGGAAGATCACTAGATAATGTTATATACAAAAGGTTTTCCTATATACGTCTTTGTAAAACAAGTGACCCACCCCCCCCCCCGGGCAAGGTCAATTTTGACCCCAGGGGCATAATTTGAACAAACTTTGAAGAGGTCTACAAGGCAATGCTACATGCCAAATATCTAAGCTCTAGACCTTGTGGTTTCAGAAAAGAAGATTTTTAAAGTTTTTTCCAATATAAGCCAATGTAAAACTAAGTGACCGACTGTGCGGGGTCAATTTTGATCCAGGGGTCATAATTTGTACAATCTTTGTAGAGGTCCACTAGCCAATGCTACATGCCAAATATCTAAGCTCTAGGCCTTGTGGTTTCAGAGAAGATTTTAAAAGTTTTTCCTATATGAGCCTATGTAAAACTAAGTGACCACCCGCGCGGGGTCAATTTTGACCCGGGGGTCATAATTTGAACAATCTTTGTAGAGGTCCACTAGCCAATGCTACATGCCAAATATCTAAGCTCTAGGCCTTGTGGTTTCAGAGAAGATTTTTTATAAACCTATGCAAAACTAAGTGACCACCCCCGCGGGGTCAATTTTGACCCGGGGGTTATAATTTGAACAATCTTAGTAGAGGTCCACTAGACAATGCTACATGCCAAATAGTTCAGCTCTAGGCCTTGTGGTTTCAGAGAAGAAGATTTTTAAAGTTTTTCCTATTTGCTGCCATAGCAACCAGAGTTCTGCATGGAATGGAATTCTTTGAACAATTTTGGTAGAGCTTCATTCCTGCATAGTTTTATTAACACTGGCCTAGTGGTTTTTAGAGGAGATGTCATTTGAATCAAAATGTTGATGGACGACGGACGACAGATGACGGACGACGGACAATCATCAATTAGAAAAGCTCACCCTGGACACTTTTTGTAGTATACCCCCGAAAGCAGTGAAAATGACGCCTATCTCATTTTTATTAATATTAAATCTCTAAATTTGGCAACTCACAATTGATATTTATTTAAACTGTCAAGCAATTGATCCTATTTTATGAAACTACATGAATTGAGATTTCAAAATGTGTTCAAACTGAAAAAATCAATTAAGAAAAACTAGTTTCTGTAAAAAAATATGTAAAACTTGTAGTCATTTTTCAAAGTTTTTTTTCTTAATTTTTTGCAGTAGAATTGTTCAAACATCACTTTATTGAGAACTAATTTAAAAATGATAGGTAACCAGCCTTTTTATTGAGAAAAATGAGCTGTTGTCTCGGGTGGGAGGGTGGTGTTATTAATTGGAGGGGAGGCCATGTGTTTATTGGCACTGACGTAATACAGATAGCTAAATGAAACTTTAACTGGACAAATTGTGTAAAGTGAAACACTTACAAATAATATGTAACAAAAAAAATATCCTTCTGAAAGCATTTAACACAGTTTAAAAGTCCACCTTTGCTAAACACTAACTTTTTGGGTGCCTTTAAAGGGAGGTAATAGTTTTCTTGATACTCTGATTTTTTAGCTATAGTTATATGTTTAAAAATGTTAAAGTGATATTATTGCTCAAAATAATCCTTTTGTATATTTTTTTTATTCCAAAGTATTTGTTTGTGACATTTAATTAAACAACATCAAAATATAAACATATTTGATATATAGCCAAGAATTCAACTGTCGCGATCGTGTTTCAGGTGACAAATCAAATGCCAATGGAGCCGTTGCTATTTGCATAACCAGTAATTTCACTCACGTGCGTTTCTGTTGAAATTTCATATTCACCATGAGTACAAGCATATTGAAGCTGTTTTTCATTGCAAGACGGGGTCTGACATAAACAAAATAAGTATTACGTGTTCGTTTCTTAAGTGATGTGAAGTGACTGGCACAAATGCATAACAAGTGCGTAGACTATCTCTGTGCAGTGATTAATGAAGCCTACCACTTCAGTAGAATTGTGCACGACAAAGTTTTAAAAGCAATTACGAAAGATGAATTGGACATATCGGATATACTGCTGTTTGTCATCAACGAGGCAGAAGAGTCTGAGCACTCTGAAGAATTGTACATTCCGGAAGATTTCAAGCGAATGAGAAGTCTTTTCTTTAAAATGCATGGACTAGGAGGTATGTATCTGCCTTTCAAATTCTTCATTAAAGAATCAGGTGTCTAAAGCTTGCATTATATCATAATTATGACAATAAAAATATGGAGGCAATGGCATATATATGAAATAACTATCCCACCATTAAGTTCAGGAAAGAAACTATTCCCAGACTACTTTGCTATGGGGGACAATTACTGCCAAAATTGCATACTGCTCTCCAACTGCTAGTATTGTATTACATGTAAGATTAGGGCCCTATGTACAAAGATGATTGGAAACATATTTTAAGAAAACCAAACTGTTTGGCTTATTGCCCCTTATGATTGCCAAATAGCTATTTGCTATTGACAATTGAATACCGGTAATAGGTTTGAGATGTAAAATTTGAATAAGTCGTTCATTCTGTAGTATGAGCAGTTAAAGCAATAGAGCAATAAATTCAGGACATAATGTGTAATGTGATAAAATACGATAATAACATGTATTTGTCTGTAAAAGAACACTGAAGCAAGATGTTACGGTAATAGCAATCGAACTCGTCCCGATAATAAGTCCGCACAGTTATGTCCATTTGTAAAAAGCGCCTTTTTTGTAGTTCCGGAAAATCGTCGCGGGAACGTTGCCTCGTGATGAATAAAGTAATATTAAATTTGTTAGTTTAGGTGCATTTATGTAGGCCCATTGAAGGTAAATATGATCGAATATTGTAATTTGCATTTATTTCATGTATGCTATATGTTTAATAATGCTTTATAACATAAATACATGTAATTGGATGTGTTTTATGCTGATTTCAGTTTTTGCTATTGAATATGTAAACTGCATTTCAACTACAAATGTCTATTATTTTAGTTTGATGTAGATTGATGGACATAGGGAAATAAAGGTCTAAAATCTTCAGTTATCTTCCGGGTTGTATCTAAACATTTGAAACATCTGGCAACAACGTTTACGCTGCCGGCACAAAGATAATATATCATAAGTTGAGGTGGAATCCAGCCCCAAGAGACCAAGGAAGAGCGCTACCCCTAAAAAAGCGTTGGTGTACCCCAAAATCTTTGGTAAATATGTTAAATTATCAATAATTACTTTGTCTTTTTTAACAGACATGCATAATTTTTTAATATCTCTACTAATTACAGCAAATAAATTGAACAGTGCACTTAGTAATGTGCATCTGAAACATTTGTTGATAAGATTTATGCTTTAGATTCTTTCAAAGATGCTTTTTCAAATGACATAAATTGTATGTTCTAATTGTTTATAAAATGAAACTGAATACGTTTTGATGCTAACTGTGGAAAAAAGAAAGTACTGTTAGATGTGAACATACAGTTCTTTTAGATAACTTTATAATAGGGAACATTTTAGATTGTTTATGAATGAATTTTATTTACAAACAGATTTCTGCTGAGCTGGAATTGACAGAGTTGCAGAAATCTGTAACTAGTACAGTCACAGAAAGAAAAGTCAGTGATGAACAACAGCAAAGGTAGTTATAGTTGGATTATTTTGTCAGATGCATTCCTCCACTCCTGACCATCAGGAGTCTGTACTGCCTAAGCAAAAATTAATCCATAGCAAAAACGTATGATTCTTCAGAAGCTATTCTACCATACAGCTAAAAATTAAAATGTTACACAAAGTTAACAACAGAAAATCTGTGATGTGTTTAATTCAGAGGAATATTGTTTTTTCTATATTCTACATCAAATGGGACTTAAAACAATTTATAATATTTCAGCAAAATTGGCAGCATGGTATCAGCCTTCAAAAGTCCAGCAAGAAGCAGGCTATTTATTTGAAGTAATTAAAGATTTCATTATGTACCTTAAGTGTACCATGATATATTTCAATAACTAAACAACATAGTGCAATATAAAGATGCATGCCACTAGCTAGTAATGTGTCAAACTTCAATCTTAAATCATTTCAGATCTTAGTTGGGA
Organism: Saxidomus purpurata; assembly: GCA_022818135.1. Classification (NCBI taxonomy): domain Eukaryota; kingdom Metazoa; phylum Mollusca; class Bivalvia; order Venerida; family Veneridae; genus Saxidomus; species Saxidomus purpurata. The sequence continues at coordinate 34,503,392 of JAFMSR010000006.1, read as the reverse complement.
CAGTTTTTTACACCAAAAAGCAGTATATTCATTTCATACTTGCTGTACAATAGTTTAGCTGCATACTGCATATACATCTGTCTGTATACTAATAATTAGATAGAAAATGTACACCTCATAAAAATGGGTTATTTTCAGCCCCAAGAAGACAATAAATGATCCGACAGAGAGCATAATTTTAGAAAATTCGAGTGATATGTGGGCTCAGTCAATGAGGGTTGTCAACAACGAAGGAGCTAATAATGGTATGGCTAAGTCAATGAGGGTTGTCAACAACGAAGGAGCTAATAATGGTATGGCTCAACGAAGGAGCTAATAATGGTATGGCTCAGTCAATGAGGGTTGTCAACAACGAAGGAGCTAATAATGGTATGGCTAAGTCAATGAGGGTTGTCAACAACGAAGGAGCTAATAATGGTATGGCTAAGTCAATGAGGGTTGTCAACAACGAAGGAGCTAATAATGGTATGGCTCAGTCAATGAGGGTTGTCAACAACGAAGGAGCTAATAATGGTATGGCTAAGTCAATGAGGGTTGTCAACAACGAAGGAGCTAATAATGGTATGGCTCAGTCAATGAGTGTTGTCACACGAAGGAGCTAATAATGGTATGGCTAAGTCAGTGAGGGTTGTCAACAACGAAGGAGCTAATAAACTTCAACCACACATAAATGCTAGTGTTGAAACTTGCGGTTTGTTTATATTGGCAGAATACCCATTTCTTGGTGCTTAATTCAATCTGATGCTATTTTCTACTGCATCTGTTGCAGCGAAAGTACAATAAAATTTAAATGATCATTTTGTCAACAAGATAACACATTTAATAAGTGAAGCTGCCAGTGAAAAGAAATTCTACCTTAACAAAGAGGATGAAGGGAATCTGCTTATAGACATAAAACATGGTTACTATTATCAAGTGCAGACTCAGTTGTAGAGTAGAGCTGGGATATTTTGTAGTATGGACTGAAAAGGACATGCATGTGGAAACCATCTTGTTTGATAAAACCTTTTGGGCATATATGTGCTCAAAAGCTACAAATGTTTTCAAGATTGCAATTCTGCCTGAACTTGTTGGTAATGTTTTTTACCAGACAGGATGCATGTGATATAACGAACAGTTTGGTTGAGGAAGGTATCGCACCCGAGCGCGAAGAGAGTTTCGAAGCAGTCAATCAAGAGACTGACAGCAACAACGAAAATGAAGACATTAATGTTGAGTTATGGTGCTATTGCAGAGATGTAGAACATGGGGAAATGATATGTTGTGACAATAGTTTGTGTATCATACCTTGTTCTTATTTAAACTATAGTGTCTAAATGTGATGGAGCGGAAGTTTAATTCTGTGCAGACATTTTACTCGTTTGTGCAACAGGACAGGCACACTAAGTCTTGTCTTCCATGCGAACCTATCTCAGGGAAAATGGAGAGCTAAAGCAATTAATCTTGAAGATTGAAAATGGTCTCAGAACTTGCTGCGCTAGGTCAGCTACCCAACTGTCAATAATTCTAAATCTGGTGAGCTAGTTTTTCCCAGCCTTTTGATGACATGTTTCTAGTTTATTAGCCTTAATTAAATTAGTTGAACGTTTTTCAAAACAAGAAGGCGGACAGCAACTGAAATGTTCTCGCCGTGTAATTGATGTCAACATTTCTCCTAATAAATGACGTCACGTATAAACAACAATATTGAATCAAGTCTATTAATATGCAATAAAGAAAATTATAGTAAACAAGAGCTGTCAGTTGACAGCGCGCTCGACTATTCTCAGTGCCTGATTGTATAATATAAGCTATAAGTAAAAGGCCCAATTCTAAACCAAATGAAAAAGAAGACCATAATTTAAAAAAAAATATCACCTGCTCAAATTGACATTTTGGGGTGAAGTAGTGTATGACATTTTGGGGTGAAGTAGTGTTAAGTATAAAAGCAATATGACAGGTGGTGCTACAATAAATGAAACATCATCAACATAAGTTAGAAAACCAAATGCCACAATAATAGATTACTAATTTAACAGGAACTAAAAAGTTTTTATGTACGTGTTGTTATTTCTGATTTTAAATCAAAAATAGCAATGTATTAAAATTATGAAAAATAGAAAAGCAACTTACCTAATTTTATTGGTGAAATTTATCCATGTAAAAAGTAACAACTTGTCAAAATAAAGAATAGGTAAAACAACAAATAAGGAAATATCTCAATGGACTATGAAAATATTTGTGGTGAATGATACGCAAACTTAAACATAAATTCTAAGTTGAAAAAGGAGCATAATTCTGTCACAAAGCTTGATGGAGTTATCCCTCCTGTGTGCAGGTTGGGGTCATGATTGTGAACACGGGTGCAAAGTTTCAAAGCAATTTCTCAATGGACTTTGAAAATATTTGGGGTGGCACGCCAACTTAAACATAAATTCTAAGTCCAAAAGGGGGCATAATTCTGTCACAATGCTTGATAGAGTTACCTCCTCTTGTGTAGAGATTGGGGACATGATGGTGAACAAGTATGCAAAGTTTCAAGGCCATATGTCAATGCACTTTGAAAATATTTGAGGTGGTACGTAAACTTTAACATAAATTCTAAGTTGAAAAAGGGGCATAATTATGTCACAATGCTTGACAGAGTTACCTCCTCTTGTGTAGAGATTGGGGACATGATGGTGAACAAGTATGCAAAGTTTCAAGGCCATATGTCAATGCACTTTGAAAATATTTGAGGTGGTATGCAAACTTTAACATAAATTCTAAGTTGAAAAAGGGGCATAATTCTGTCACAATGCTTGATAGAGTTACCTCCTCTTGTGTAGAGATTGGGGACATGATGGTGAACAAGTGTGCAAAGTTTCAAAGCAATATCTCAATGGACTTTGAAAATATTTGGGGTGGTACGCAAACTTTAACATTGGTATGACGCTCACGCCGACGCCGGGGCGACTAGGAAAGCTCCCCTATTCTTCGAATATTCGAGCTAAAAACTGATTGTCCTGAAACTGAAAATCATGGGACACAATATACAAGTCAGGTAACAAGAGCTGTCAGTAGGACAGCGTGCTCGACTTTTTTAGTGCTTGCCAATAAAACAAAACTTTGACAGTTAAAGGCACACAAGACTTTAACTAGGAATTTTTAAGTACAAATCAAGAAAATTTTTCACAGAGTTATCTTCTTTTGCTTACAGATAGGTCTTACGATGGTACATAAGTACTCCAACTTTCAAAGTAATACCTCAAATGGTTAAGTTAACAAGTGGACAAGAATAAAATTTTTAACTGAGTTTCTAAGTCAAAAAGGGCCATAATTCAAATAAAATCCTTGACAGAATTACCTTCTCCTGCCCATGTTTAGGAATCATGATGGTAAACAAGTATTCCAACTTTCAAATTAATATCTCAAACAGTTCAGTCAAAAAGTGGACTGGAACGAAAAACTTAACCAAGATTCTAAGTCAATAAAAGGCCTTAATTTTTAAAACAAATCCCTGACAGAGTTACCTTCTCTTGTGTACAGATGGGGGTAATGATGTGAAATAGCATTAAAAGTTTCAAAGCAATATCTCAAAGGGTTAAGGCAATAAGTGGATTTTACCCATATTCAATGTATTTTCTAAGTCAAAAAGGGGCATAATGACAGATATATATATCCCCTTAGAAAAAAGTCAGTGGAATACCAGCGGTTTCCAGTGGTTTCCAGTGGAATTCCACTGGAACAGTAATTTCTTGGATTATACCACTGGAATTCCAGTGGTATTACCACTGACATTCCACTCACAGTGGAGTCCACTGGAATTCCAGTGGTGTCCTCTGGAATTCCAGTGGTATTACCACTGACATTCCATTCACAGTGGAGTCCTCTGGAATGCCAGTGGACTTCACTGGAACCAAATTTTTATCAATACCACTGGCTTTCAACTGACCAGTGAAATTATTATGAAATTTTACTGTAATGTAAAACAATCAAAATGAGAATGTGCAGTTTGACCTAGATCCAGTGAAAAATGCTGCCTCTTTTGCGTACACAAGGTTAAGTGTGGATGAATGACAGACAACAGACACCAGGCAATCACAATAGCTCACCTTAAGCACTTTGTGCTCAGGTGAGCTATCAAGTGAGGGTGGTTTAATTTAATTCTGATTAAGAACATTATAACTTTATATGCTTTATTAGCAGTATCACAATATGTGTAGCTTAACTATACCAAATTAAAAGTGTATACATTCCTGAATGAACTGAGTTAATGATCTTCAATAAATAAATATCTAGTACTTAGCAAAAATGCTCATTTTGTATACTAAATAAACAATAAACTGAAACCAGCATGTTACAAAGTCTGGTACACTTAATCCTTATCCAAGGCCTACACAGAAGTACTGTATAACAAACATAACCTATGTAATACAGTTTGAAACATTTACCGAAAAATCTTGAATTTGTGTATCAGGTTTTTAACATGACTTTTCAGTAAATGTTTTCAACTGAAGATATTTGTTATTCACTACATGGTATGTCTACCAAGTATTACTTAATTAAGTTAAGTTGCAATGAAACATAAAAATTATGTCCGAGGTTTAGTTATTTTCATCAGTACACATTTCTTCATCATGTATTCAGAAGGTACAAGTTTCATCACTTGCTCAGATTTGGTCTGCTTGAGCTTGATGTGTGTTCTTGTTGAGAATTTTTTTTCAATGTTTTGAAATATTCTGTAATATGAACATAGCACTGCTTTTCACACATGTATCTACAAATGTCATTGGAACATTATCAAACATGATGAAGAACTGCACAGTAGCAATTTTTCCACTCTCAAGTAGCATGGTATACTAGTTTCTACTCTGAAATATTCCTGGGGGTAGAAGACCTCTTTTCCTCTCTGGTATTTTACCACAGCTGCTTGCTCAGAAATCACTGGCTTTGCTGTTTGTCTCTTTTCCTCTGTGAGGTGTATCAACTGGTTTTTTAAGCATGGAAATGGTCTTACCACCAACTTTGCTGTCCCTGAAATCACATTTTTCTATCAACATTTGCATATAAAAGTCATTATATTGATATTTGAGAAAAAGCTTTGAAAAAAGACCTGCTTGTACTAGTATATACACTGACTATTCTATTTACAGTTGCACTTCTAAAAAAAAATAAAGTTATTCAGTGTCATGGTTTTTAAATAAATGAAAATATTCATAACTTCAAATCATCCATGTATATAAATAGACTTTGACAATTAGTTTATACTAATTATTTTAGCTTGATTGTGAAGAAAGCTTGTAGCTTATCGAGTCACTCTCGAGTCTGTTTCCGGGAAAAACAAGTACTGGTGTCATATGAGGAGGTACGGTCGTGACCTTGGTGGGGCTTGAACCCGCAACCTCTGGGATGAGCGGCAGACACCTAAACCTCTACACCACCACTCACTTTGACAATTGATATATCATACTTGTACAAACTCTTACCTGGTAATCCTTGAAGACAGGCGATCAACCAGTACTTTCAGTGTATGTTTTTTCCATGTATTTTACAAGTCTTGTCGGAGCTTTAGTTTATCCAACTGCTAAACTTGACTGCAATGAAGAAATCAACAGACTTACCCTTTGTTTGTTTTAATACAGCTAATACAGCTAGTGTACATCATGTTTTTGTGTGTGCTTCATGTCCAAAACCCCTGGCAAGAATTAAATGAAACTTCACAGGAGTCAGTTGTATTGATTGGTATCAAACCTGTGTGTGCATGCTCTCATCATGTTTTGTAAAGATTTTTTTTCAGAGTTATGGACCTTTGTTCCTTTTCAATACAGTACAAGTCATATGAACATTTTTGTGCAGCTTCATCTTTGATTTAAACCCCTCTTCAAGAATTGAATTTCACCAGAGTGATTGGTACCCAGACTAGTTGTATTACAATATAATCAAATGCTTTAATTCCCATTCAAATGCCTTAAATTAGTTACATCACAATCAGTTCTATTTTTTTCTTAATTTCACCAATGACACATATTTCTTTAGTCCTTGATTATGATAAATACTAGTGAATGTCCAAATGTTAATGCTACAGAAAAATGAGACGCAGATACTGAAATAGTTACCTGTCAGTCTGTCACTGTTGACATGCCCTGTGCCATGATCGATGTTTTTCAAATACGAATTCTAGGACTCGAATCCAACATATCAAGTTGTGAAAAATGATGTCTAAGCAGGTGCACATTCATGTCTGTTGGGTAACCACCTAAGAAAGCATAAAACAATTTACTGTTAGTATCATTTTTGTCTATTGATATCATGTTATGACAACAATTTTTCATAAAACAACTTACCATGAATTCTGCATATTCTTACCAATTATTAGAATATATTTTTAGTGACAATGAATGAGGTCTATCAGATGATATCCACATTATCAATTATAACAAAGTCAGGATCCGAAGGTCCTATATACCAACTAATGCTAAGTAAGGCAAGACGCAGTTAATTAAAGAAAATTATTGTCCAATGTTTATTGTTGTATAATAATTATTAATCAAATACCGGTAATTGATTCGCCAAAAGAATCATGTATATTCGGCCAATAATCTTGTAAAAACTGTTTAAAAAAAGCTGAAGGGACAAATAATGATAATATTTACTTAAAAGTCAGCAATATACAAATCATAACAACCATTAGCTCACGCAAGCTTTTGAATTGAGCATGCAGGTGCATGTTGGTGAGCTTTGCTTATGGTGGTTTTACTGTGGGAGAAACCAGAAATCCCAGAGAAAACCTACCTGTATGATAATCCATGATACCATCTGGTGACCACCCTACCATCTCACATACTACCAGGACGGGATCGAACACAAATAGCATTGATGAGAAGCGAGTGCAAAAAGCACCGCGCTAACTGGACAACCCTAAAAAAATAATCAGAGAATCATTCAAAGTTTCAAGTTAATCGCTTATAATACCAGTACAGTTGTTCCAAATTAGCTGTAGATAGAATTAACGATACTTTAAAACCATAACAGATATTAATAATGTGATATTCTAACATTGAAAATTGCCAGCAACTTCTGCATTAGTGACTAAAATGTTCCCTGGCTGGTGCACTGGAAATTTCAGAAATGCTTCTCAGTGTTTCAGACTTTCCCACCCAATTACAGATGAACTGGTAAGAAACCCAGATATCAGCATGTGAAAGGACCAAGGGGTCTATCCGTAAAATGAGCTAGGGTCTCAGGTACCCTGATCCCCTTGTATCTGCATCTGTCTCTTCAACATGCACCTGTCAGGAGTCCTGGCAAATTCACCCAGAGAGAAGTCCCACCGTCGGCCGGGACTTATAAACAATCAAAGAAAAAAAAGGTTCATCAATATTAACCTCAAAATAAGGTACAATGATAAAATGATACAAGGGATCACTTCATAATACTTAAAACAATCATTCAGACAAAATACAACACTGCTGGTGTTATGCATAATAAAACATAAATTAAATAAACAACTTTTGGTTCGACCAAAATAGTAAACATGGAGGACATTTTCAACTTGACAGGAAGTGTCATAAATGCTTGAAATGCCAAAATTAAAGTATGCACAACAATTCTGTGAATGTAAACTGTGCCAAAAGCATCAGTGTTTATCAAAATTATAATGACAAATGGATTTTAATAATGGAATGACTTATTTACGCTAAAATTCAAGGTAAGCTATATCATGCAAGTAACAACTTTCGGACAGTAGATATTTCGGACAGTCAGTCATTTCAACATTTTCGATGTTGATTCTTTATTGATCGAGTCTCGGGGGCAATTTATAGCAGTTGTAAGAACTTTATTATGCACTCCAGATTATATTTATTAGTATAAATGTCATAATTAACCAGGTCCGAAACGTTTTTGGGACGAAACGTCTTGTGGGCGAAACGATATAAATTTACTTACACATATCGTGTATGCAACATAGATGATGCAAAACATTCCCGTTCGTGTTTAACTTGTATGAAGACAGCAATCACTGGCATTTTTTCGTCCTTTGCAATAAAACTTTCGTCATTGTTTTAATCACAATCTTTCAGCATGATTAATAGGGGGCGCCATTTTACAACTACAGACACTTTTTTGTGACGTAATCAAGAGGCGCGAGCTTTTAAGTGGGAGACATTGTTATTTTTACGTTTTATACATTATAAAATGTTTCATCATTTTGCTTCTGTTTGCTGCGGTATTATTTAAATCACTTTTTGTGTTTGATAAAAATCACGAGAACTGATTATTTTGCGAGAATTGGGTGGGGAGAAGCTGTGCACACAAAAACGAAATTCGATTGGTTAGTAGAATTAAACTAGCCAATGAAATGTGTCCTTAGTAAAGATGATTCGCCGCGCTACTGGCTTCCTGGTAGAACCATGGCAGACCATGAGACGAAAACAAACGATTTGTTGATCATACCGGTACATACTCTGACACAGATTGTAGAACCAAAGTTGGAATCGTTTTTCAGAGGCTACCTGGGACTCAAGGGCTGTTCAGAATTTTGAAGCTTGGAGGTATTCTCAAAAATATGTTTGAATGCTCGTGTTTGAATCTTTAAAATTGCAAATTATTTCTCATAAATTATACACATTCTAAACAGTCTACAGCCACAGATCTGACTTCAATAAATTTTCAAAAGTTATATTCTTAGTTATATAACTGAAAAATACTTTGCCCGGAGAGGGATTTGAACTTGTGCCCTCCAGTCACGTCAACGTCACGATAAAAGCTAGCTGGCAAGCAAGAACTATGTAGATATGTGCAGTTTGTTTCCTCTACAACGCAAGTTCCGAATATTGTATATTTAAAATATCATTTCCTTCATAATCATTTTGTACGTTGTAGAACATCGCTTGCATGTTTCAGGCAAAGAGTAATTAGTCAAGGGGTTGGACAGTTACATCAGTTCAGTTACAGTACAGTTTAAGATACTAAAATTTTGCGTATCTGGGAACTGATAAATTATTTACATTCGGGAAAGATGATTCCTCGGCTTTCATTACAGGTCTCTATGCATCTTTAACTTTAAATAACCAAGAATGGATGACTATGTAACGTCAGGATTTATTTAAATGACCTGTTATATATTTATTCTTAAACTTCAGCTGTTCAACGAGAGGGAGGATGCATGTAAATTTGGTTCTGCAGATTGTATAAAGTCACAAGGGACAGTTAATGCTCCAGGTATTTTTATAACTTTAATGAAATTGAGTTACTGATTATAACTGTTGTGAAAAGATATGTATTTTAAATGCAGCTTACTTAGCAGTTAGTTTTTTTACAGTGTCCGACAATTTATTGAACAAAAATCTTGCAATATATCTGGTATTTGTCATTAAAAAGTTGAACTATCTGACTCTACAATTTAAACATTTGCATGAAGATGGTAGCAAACATTGTTTAACATTTTTGTCGAGCCGCTTACGAAAGCTTGATATAGTTCTCCAAATGACGGTTTGGTGTATGTGTTTGCGTTCGTCCATTCGAGTTTAGTTCGTCTGGGCTGTAGCTTATCCATGGATCAAGGGATTCTTAAATAACTTGGCACAAATGTCCACCATCATGAGACAGAGTGTCATGCACAATATCCAGGTCCCTAGGTCTAAGGTCAAGGTCACACTTAGAGGTTAAAGGTCAAATTAAGGAATATCTTTGTCCAGAGCATTTCTTCTTCATGCATGGAGGGATTTTGATGTAACTTGGCACAAATGTTCACCACCATAAGTCACCTTGTTTTTAGAATTACTTCTCTTTGTAGTTTCTATAAACAGCATGTATTTTGACCTAGATCTCTTTTTGGTAAGGAGTTAAGTCAATTTGACAGCTGGCAGGCTCTACATGTCGTAAATTGGCAATTAGTTAACATTGTTTAACATTTTTGTTGTCTCTTACTTAAGGAAATGACAGTGTCCAGTACCTGAACTGAAGAGACAGAAAAGAGCCATCAAGGTACGTCTTCTGTAATTTTCTGTTCAGTAAAGCTCTTGTTAGGGTGAAACTTTGTACAATCATGCTGTCATTTGAGAACTGAGTCAAGAGTTAGGGTAACAATAATTTTAAGATTTAACTGGATTTCAATTTTAAGCACATTGCTGACTGGTAACTTTAATTACTCTATTACATTGTTTGAAATTTAAGCAAGGTATCACGTAGTTGTGACTCAAGAAAAAGTGCTAGGAAAAGCAGCATATTTAGCCTTAGCATTTCAAAAATATAACATCAAAAACTTTCCTGCACTGTTTAATGGTGCTGACAGGAGGTACTAGATTTTTCCTCACAATGCAACCTGTTCATTTAATTCATCTGTATAAACATATTTTATTGATTTTTTAGAAGAGAGAATTTAAGAAACTAGAAGATGAGGTGATGTCCATAGAAAACTGCAGGAAAGAGAAGATAAACTTAAAGATAGGCAGTCTTCCAGCCAGTTAATCTGACATAAGTATACCAAACGGGTGCACCAGCAAACGAATGGACATAAAAGAGTGAACTAAAGCAACAATTTCCTCCAGCCACAGTTGTTGCTTCATCACTGTCAGCTTTAACTGAGGGAACTCTTCAACAGAGTTGGGGAACAGAACATATTCAAACGTCTGTGTTTCCAGGTGTTAGTGAAAATGAACTGATTAACTCCACTCGGACTGACAAGAGAACCATCAAATGCATGCATAATCTAAAGCCACAACTTAATGCTACAAAATTTGCTTTGCTCGAGAGAGAGTGGTGTTGGAAGTAACATCCATGGAAAAAACATTGTTCAGCAAGAAGTCATTAAAAAGTGGATTTCAAGCTTTTTTTATTGGAACTGTGTTGGCTTTAAATTTTACAGATCAAATTGTTTGACATGTTTAAAGCGACTGCACTCCAAATTCTTAGTAAATTTTAATTTTTTGGTAAAATCAATATATATTCAATTTGTCAGCATCAAGATTATTTTCTTTGTGTAAGAGCTAAAAATAAAGGTAGAAAAAAAATATTTACCCGAGCCAGGTTTTGAACTCGGATCTTTGCGCTTACAAAAAATTTACAGGGGCTTAACCTACTACACTACGGAGTCAGCTGATTTGATGCGAGTTAAAAATATTGATATACCAAAGAGCCCACCCCGCAAGTCACGGGGTGATATTTTCTACAATAAAAATAAGCAAAACAACACACTTTAATTGTTTCTTTTGTTAGAAAACTTGTCACTTATCATAATACAATGCCCCTGATACAGTAATGACAATTGTTTTCTTGAAATTGAAAATTTTCATTTTTTATCGTAACTTGTCCATCTGGAGTGCAGTCGCTTTAATATAGTCTGATTTTGTCAAGTCTTGAAGAATTTAATGTGGGATTCCCCAGGTAGCTTTGCTCAGCACTCATATATCATTAAGATGCGTTAAGACCTATTCAAGTATTTTCTGGGTGGCACTTAATTCTCCTTAGAAATTTCATTATTTTGTGACTTGCATGATTTTCTAGGTAAATTATGGCATTTTATATTTTTAATGCAGTTATTCATATTACTATCTTATTGTTTTACTCTGTAAATTATGTAAAGAGGGCTTTTTCAATTTTTATGTCCTGGAAGGATGGCATATTAAAATGCATCGTCCGTCCGAGCATACTAATAGGCATTATAAATGATATATTGGGTACTATATCCTTCATTCCGTATAGGTACCCAACAAAAAAAGGGTACTTGTTGGGTAGGTCTAATGCTTAGGGTTAGTGCGCTGTTTGGTATCTTCTTATAATGGGAAGCAATGGGAGAGTACCCAGAAATACCCATTTGTAAAGTTGTTCACCCTTGAATTTTTTTGTGTCCGGGCTGTAACTTTGTCATGCATTAAAACCTTTTGAAATAACTTTGCACAAATGTTCAGCACATCAAGACTTTGTGCCGCGTGCAAGACCCATGTCCCTACCTCAAAGGTCAAGGTCACACTTAAGAGTTGGAAGGTAATGCAATCCTCTATATATGCACACATTTGTTCCGGGCTGTTACTTTATCATTCATTGAAGGATTTTAATATAACTTGGCACAAATGTTCTGCACATCAAGCAGACGTGTCACTTGCAAGAGCCACTTTCCTTCCTCAAAGGTCAAGGTCGCACAGAGTTTATAGGTAATGGAATCCTGTATATATGCGTACATTTGTGTCCGGGCTGTAACTTTGTCATACATTGATTAATTTTAAAATAACGACACAATTGTTCAGCACATGAAGACAATGTGTAGTGCGCAAAAACAACGTCCCTACCTCAAAGGTCAAGGTTGAGGGACAGCTCTTCTTTATAATTTGACATTACACTCAATACCACCAACAATAAAGACTATTGACTAAATGCTTAAATTTGTTAAATTGTAATACACACACTTGTTTCATTTTACATTTCCAACTTCAGTTGGTTAATTTGAATAAAAAGCTGTTTCGAGCCATGTCTAGTTTTGTTTTTGCAATGAGGACTTGTCTACTAATTGTAATATATATTTGTTGAACTAGTTGTTGAACTTAAGGTAAATATTGGATGTTTTTTTAGCTCACCTGAGCACAAAGTGCTCAAGGTATGTTATTGTGATCGCCTGGTGTCTGTCGTCTGTCTGTCTTTTCACATATAACCATGTAAATGCAATAGAGGCTGCATTTTTTACTGTATCTTCATGAAACTAGAGAATGATTCACATCATGGAATTTTTAAACTGGTGCATCCCCATACACCATTACACTCCAGGGTAGTACAACTTTAAGGCCAAATTCAAGTGGTATTGATTCCAATTGAAGATGGTATTCCACTGGAAACCAGTGGCCTTTCCAGTGGATACCAGTGGTAAAACTAGTGGCTTTCCAGTGAAATACCAGACAATTTTACCACTGGATTCCAATGGTATTCCACTGGAAACCAGTGGCTTTTCCACTGGATTCCAATGGTAAAACCAGTGGCTTTCCACTGGTTTCCAGTGAAATACCAGACAATTTTACCGCTGGATTCCAGTGGCATTCTGCTGAAAATCCAGTGGTATTCCACTGGTATTCCAGAGGAAATTTTCTATAGGGAGAGTTATGTCCTCTTGTCTGTTGATGAAGGTCGTGATGGTAAACAAGTATGGTTAGTTTCAAAGCAATACCTCCAATGGTTTTGAAATAAAGTGAGGTGGTACGAAAAACTTAACCAAGCTCAATACACTTTCTAAGTTAAACTAGAAATGTGTCCATAGGACACGGATGCCCCCACACGCCACTGTTCTGTCAATCTCATGACTCTAGGTCAAATATTTTTTGGACTACATGTGCCACAAGTTGAAAACTAAAAATCAACAAAGGGCCATAATTCTGTTAAATTTGGTCGCAGCAAAAATTCCTTCCTCTACTACCATCTACACATTAAGGTTGTTCTTCCCTGGAAGTTTAAGCAAAATCTGCCATCCGGTTTAAGAGGAGTTGCATTCACAAAATTTCTACATAGTATATAATGAAAAAATCAACAAAGGGCCATAATTCTGTTAAATTTGGTTGCAGCAAAAATTCCTTCCTTTACTGCCATCTACACATTAAGGTTGTTCATCCCTGGAAGTTTAAGCAAAATCTGCCATCCGGTTTAAGAGGAGTTGCATTCACAAAATTTCTACATAGTATATAGTGAAAAAATCAACAAAGGGCCATAATTCTGTAAAATTTGGTCGCAGCGAAATTCTTTCCTTTACTACCATCTACACCTTAACGTTGTTCATCCCTGTAAGTTTAAGCAAAATCTGCCATCCGGTTTAAGAGGAGTTGCGTCCACAAAATTTCTACATAGTATATAGTGAAAAAATCAACAAAGGGCCATAATTCTGTTAAATTTGGTCACAGCAAAAATTCCTTCCTTTACTACCATCTACACATTAAGGTTGTTCATCCCTATAAGTTTAAGCAAAATCTGCCATCCGGTTTAAGAGGAGTTGCGTTCACAAAATTTCTACATAGTATCTAGTGAAAAAATCAACAAAGGGCCATAATTCTCTTAAATTTGGTCGCAGCAAAAATTCCTTCCTTTACTACCATCTACACATTAAGGTTGTTCATCCCTGTAAGTTTAAGCAAAATCTGCCATCCGGTTTAAGAGGAGTTGCGTTCACAAGATTTCGGGACGGACGGACTGACGGACGGACAAGTGCAACGCTATATGCTCCCACATTGTGGGGGCATAAAAAGGGCCATAATTCTGTCAAAAACCTTGAGAGAGTTATGTACTCTTGTCTGTAGATGGAGGTTATGATGGTAAACAAGTATGGTAAGTTTCAAAGCCATACCTCTAATACTTTTGAAATAAAGTGGGGTGGTACGAAAAACTTAACCAAGGTGTGACGCCAACGCCGACGCCGGGGCGAGTAGGATAGCTCCCCTTTTCATAGAAAAGTCGAGCTAAAAATGAAACTCTTTATAAATGTTCAAACAAGAGGGCCATGATGGCCCTATATCACTCACCTGTATACAAGTCCACTTCCCTAATGGGTGTGGTCAATTTTGACCCATGCAAGAGGCATGATTTGAACAAAGTAGGTGGAAGACCTCAAAACAATGTTACATACCAAATAGGTTTTCCTATATACATCTTTGTAAAACAAGTGAACTCCTTGGCGGGGCCAATATTGACTCCAGGGGTATGAGTTGAACAACTTTTGAAGAAGTCTACTAGGCAATGCTACATGCTAAATATCTAAGCTTTACGCCCTGTGTTTTCAGAGAAGAAGATTTTTAGTAGAAGTTTTTCCTGTATAAGCTTATGTAAAATCAAGTGACTCTTGGAGGGGTCAGTTTTGACCTGGGGGTCATAATTTGAAGAATCTTAGTAGAGGTTCACTAGGCATTTCTACATGCCAAATATCTAAGCTCTAGGCCTTGTGGTTTCAGAGAAGAAGATTTTTAAAGTTTTTCCTATATAAACCTATGTAAAACCAAGTGACCCCCCCCCCCTCCCCGGGCCGGGTCTATTTTAACATGGGGGTCATAAATTGAACAATCTTGGTAGAGGTCTACTAGACAATGCCACATGATACATATCTAAGCTCTTGGCCTTGGGATTTTAGAGAAGAAGATGTTTAAAGTTTTTCCTATTTGTTGCCACAGCAACCAGAGTTCTGCATGGAATGGAATTCTTTGAACAACTTTGATAGAGCTTCATGCAAGCAACATCCCTGCAAAGTTTAATGTTTATTAACATTGGCCCAGTAGTTTCAGAGGACATGTCTTTTGAAGGAAATGACGGACGGATGGATGGATGGATGGACGGACGGACGGATCGACGGACGGAGGGACGTATGACCGACAGAATGCGATCCTAATAGCTCACTCTGACACCTTGTGCTAGGTGAGCTTAAAATATATTTAATGCAGGAAATTACTTTTTAGCTCTGTGAGACATATTTTGTAACTTTTGCTCCAAGCAGATATATAGATACTGGAGTTTAAAAATTTACCTTTAGCACGGTCAATATTAAGGGAAATTTAATGTCACAAAATACTGACTTTGAAATTTTAGAAACTTTTTGAAGAAGACACTAGTACTTATAAATCTTCAGTTCAAATTTGGCAATGTCTACAATCGTTCGGATTAAAAAAATTCAAAGTACCACCACTGCTCTGTAGACACCCCCCTCCAGCAACTGGACGTGTTGATGATATTGAATAGATATGAGAAATTCTTGATGACGTTCTTGTCAAGACTGGATATGAGGCAGATCCTAGCAAATGTGTAAATCGAATCTTATGCGGCCCTGATAACAAAATAGGAAAATGTCTAGTACACCTCATAAAAGTTAACAAAAGGTATGGCACATTTTTATCCAAATTTCCTCTACTTCATTTGCAAAAGTCTAAAATAAACATTCTTTTCAGTGCACATAAAGAAGCTGGTATTGTTCAACTTCTGAAGTTCATGAGAGATGATGAACAATTTGATTGGGCAAAGTTAATCTCCATTCAGCACACATACGTAGCAACAAGACATGTTGAGCGCATAGCACTATAATAGTTCTTCATTTGGCATTTCTCATAGCATTCACACAGTATCTCAACAAAGATGATTTACATGAACTTTTGAATGATCTTGAAACGGAAGACTGTGGTGTAACATCTGAAAAATGGTCAGCGCGATTTGCAGTTTTTGTCCTTTGGCTCTGCAAAAAATGCTCTACATTTTGATATGATGAAACATTGTGATGAAACAGTAGCCTTATCGTTTTCTGAGCGATTTGGAGGTGAAGTTGTATACAGTCTGCTACTAGCATCTGTGACGAATTCCTTGTTGTTTACATTAATTTGTGAATGGAGCCACTTCCTATGCTCCTTACTGTGTACAGCTGCTTCACAGCCATTACTCTGCTGGTTATTTTCATCAATGTTTGAAGCAAACATTGTACCGTACCCCAAAGACAGCACTTGAAATTTTGCTTGTGATACAAAGAGCAAGATGGATGTTGTCAAAGGGTTTACGTCTGGGTCAAGTGTTGATTAAGTCACATGTAGAATGTCACTTATTGATTCTCTAAATGAAATCAGGCATGAAAATAAACAACAATCTACAAAGAAAGAGGATGTTGACAAACTCGGTATGGACTTGTCAGAGACAGATTTGAACTATGTATATCCAACCGTATCATTGATACCGAGAGCAAGAGCATTATCCATTACAGAGTCGCTAACACCTTGCAATATGTAAACTGAAGTACCTCTACAGTTACCACAGTCAATCTTGGATTCTAACAGCTTAGATGTTGGCAGATATTTACTAGAAAGATACCTACAAAATGAACAAGAGCTGTCAGTAGGACAGCGTGCTCGACTTTTTTAGTGCTTGCCAATAAAACAAAACTTTGACAGTTAAGGGCACACAAGACTTTAACTAGGAATTTCTAAGTACAAATCAAGAAAATTTTTCACAGAGTTATCTTCTTTTGCTTACAGATAGGTCTTACGATGGTACATAAGTACTCCAACTTTCAAAGTAATATCTCAAATGGTTAAGTTAACAAGTGGACAAGAATGAAAATTTTAACTGAGTTTCTAAGTCAAAAAGGGCCATAATTCAAATAAATTCCTTGACAGAATTACCTTCTCCTGCCCATGTTTGGGAATCATGATGGTTAACAAGTATTCCAACTTTCAAATTAATATCTCAAACAGTTCAGTCAAAAAGTGGACTGGTACGAAAAACTTAACCAAGATTCTAAGTCGATAAAAGGCCTTAATTTTTAAAACAAATCCCTGACAGAGTTACCTTCTCTTGCCTACAGATGGGGGTAATAAATGTGAAATAGCATTAAAAGTTTCAAAGCAATATCTCAAAGGGTTAAGGCAATAAGTGGATTTTACCCATATTCAATGTATTTTCCAAGTCAAAAAGGGGCATAATTCTGTCAAAAACCTTGACAGAGTTATGTCCTCTTGTCTGTTGATGAAGGTCGTGATGGTAAACAAGTATGGTTAGTTTCAAAGCAATACCTCCAATGGTTTTGAAATAAAGTGAGGTGGTACGAAAAACTTAACCAAGCTCAATACACTTTCTAAGTGAAAAAAGGGTCATAATTCTGTCAAAAACCTTGAGAGAGTTATGTACTCTTGTCTGTAGATGGAAGTTATGATGGGAAACAAGTATGGTAAGTTTCAAAGCCATACCTCTAATACTTTTGAAATAAAGTGGGGTGGTACGAAAAACTTAACCAAGGTGTGACGCCAACGCCGACGCCGGGGCGAGTAGGATAGCTCCCCTTTTCATAGAAGTCGAGCTAAAAACTATTTAACCTACACTTGTCTCAAAAGGTAACAGATGAAATGCAAGGTCCAAAAGATCTTGACGTGAGCCGAGCTAAAAGAAGCAAAGGTGTAACTCTCAAACGCACACAGAAAGGAAAGGTTTTTGCAGCAAAAACAGAGAGGCAGACTAAAGAAGACAAGAGCTGTCAGTAGGACAGCGTGCTCGACTTTTTTAGTGCTTGCCAATAAAACAAAACTTTGACAGTTAAGGGCACACAAGACTTTAACCAGGAATTTCTAAGTACAAATCAAGAAAATTTTTCACAGAGTTATCTTCTTTTGCTTACAGATAGGTCTTACAATGGTACATAAGTGCTCCAACTTTCAAAGTAATATCTCAAATGGTTAAGTTAACAAGTGGACAAGAATGAAAATTTTAACTGAGTTTCTAAGTCAAAAAGGGCCATAATTTAAATAAAATCCTTGACAGAATTACCTTCTCCTGCCCATGTTTGGGAATCATGATGGTAAACAAGTATTCCAACTTTCAAATTAATATCTCAAACAATTCAGTCAAAAAGTGGACTGGTACGAAAAACTTAACCAAGATTCTAAGTCGATAAAAGGCCTTAATTTTTAAAACAAATCCCTGACAGAGTTACCTTCTCTTGCGTACAGATGGGGGTAATGATGTGAAATAGCATTAATAGTTTCAAAGCAATATCTCAAAGGGTTAAGACAATAAGTGGATTTTACCCATATTCAATGTATTTTCTAAGTCAAAAAAGGGCATAATTCTGTCAAAAACCTTGACAGAGTTATGTCCTCTTGTCTGTTGATGAAGGTCGTGATGGTAAACAAGTATGGTTAGTTTCAAAGCAATACCTCCAATGGTTTTGAAATAAAGTGAGGTGGTACGAAAAACTTAACCAAGCTCAATACACTTTCTAAGTAAAAAAAGGGCCATAATTCTGTCAAAAACATTGACAGAGTTATGTACTCTTGTCTGTAGATGGAGGTTATGATGGTAAACAAGTATGGTAAGTTTCAAAGCCATACCTCTAATACTTTTGAAATAAAGTGGGGTGGTACGAAAAACTTAACCAAGGTGTGACGCCAACGCCGACGCCGACGCAGACGCCGACGCCGACGCCGGGGCGAGTAGGATAGCTCCCCTTTTCATAGAAAAGTCGAGCTAAAAAACGACAAAGTTTTGATGGGTAGGGAGAGTCATCTATGTTTTAAGGTTATGGTAAAGTGGTGTATTGTCATTACAGACAGAAAACTGTTACTTATTAATACAATCCACCAGTCTTATATTACCATATAGTAATATTCTATGAGCTACATGTATAATCAATTTAATTTAGTTCCTGTGAATGCACTTTCTCTGCAAAGTTGAAGCAAATGACAGACTTGCATCAAGTGGAGCTCAAAGGAACGCTAACGCAAATAATACCGACAGAGTTGTTACACATTACACACCAGCAAGAGGTCCTGCCATTGAATTAGCCAGCTACATTGTATGTTAGAATAAGCACTTTTTATACATGACTGTCATGCACCTACATAATTATATTGTTACTCTTTTAAAATTACATCAAAATTCAAACTGAAAAGGAAACTTCTGACAGTTGTCTTAAATGACAACAGGTATAGTTTTTTAGAAAAAAACAACACATTTCATCAGAACCATTAATTTATCATTTCACCATTTATTTTTTTGTTTTTAATTCAATTCAATGTACTGACCTTCACACTAAATTGAATAATCATTGATACAAAACAATATGACAGATGAATTATGTTAAGTTTTAAATAAATAATGTTTAACATGTATCAGAAGAAAACAATCATGTACAATTAAGAGTGTGGATTTGTTGTGAATCTGTCTTTTCCATTTATCGGAGCCACCCCAGATGGTAAGGTGTGTGAAGATTGGCAAACAGGGAAATTAGAAGTGAAATGCCCTTTTTCAATAAGAGACTGGACCATTATTGATGCAGTGAGAAACTACGAAAAGAAAGAGAACAAGAATTAAATGGAGAATTGATTCTGAAACAATCTCATAAACACTGGTTTCAGGTGCAAAGGCAACTGTTATAGTAACTGGAGCAAATTTCTGTGACTTTGCTGCTTTAAGAAAGAATGACCTATGTGTGGAAAGAATACATCCAGATAAAATGAGGACGGAATGCGATCCTAATAGCTCATTCTTAAGCTTTGTGCCAGGTGAGCTAAAAAAAGTGAATAAATGCAAAGCGTTCTTTTTTATGCAGATATTTATTTAACGTCATGCGGCAAAATATGACATCATAGCGTTTTCCGCGTTGTTTATGGCCTTCATAAAACATAATTGTTCTACTCCTTGTATATAAATACATAATCTTAAGGCATGTTAGAATATAAATATACAAGAGCTGTCAGTAGGACAGTGCTGCTTGCCAAAAAAACAAAACTTTAACAGTTAAGGGCACACAAGACTTTAACTAGAAATTTCTAAATACAAATCAAGAAACATTTTCACAGAGTTATCTTCCATGCGTACAGATAGGTGTCATGATGGTTCATAAGTACTTCAACTTTCAAAGTAATATCTCAAATGGTTAAGTTAACAAGTGGACAAGAATAAAAATTTTAACTGAGTTTCTAAGTCGAAAAGGGCCATAATTAAAATAAAATCCTTGACAGAATCACTAGTCTTTCTCCTGCCCATGTTTGGGGATAATGATGGTAAACAGGAATATTAACTTTCAAAGTAATATCTCAACGGTTTAGTCAAAAAGTGGACTGGCACGAAATACTTAACCGAGATTCTAAGTTAAACGTTTCAAAGCAATATCTCAAAGGGTTAAGGTAGTAAGTTGTAAATTGGAAACAACAACACAATGGGAGTAATTTTTTCGAAATGCCACTTCCTCTCCAGCTAAATGGTGTTGTACTTCATCTTCATAGCAAAGGTTTCAACTCGGTGCAACGGTGAAGATTGCTAAATATCTAAAAGATAAACCTACATTTCAGATCACTCCAAGAGGTGTTAGGTATATTGTAAATGGTAGTGAGCAAAGTGGAAAAACAATGGGGAAATCAGGAATGATGAAAGTGCAGCAAATTCATTTGGACAATACAAACTTAAGTTACCACAAGAACAGGAGCACAACAGCGTCTGAACTACAGTCAAGGATTTTGGACATTTTTCTTTCTATATCGACAATTACAGTAATACATCATTGTAAGTAAGGAGCTTGGTTTTGGACTTCAGCTAATACAAAATATTGTCAGCTAACAGCAATAAAAACAAATTTTTCAGGAAGAAATGGTGTTTGTCAATGCTTCATACTTTGTAAGAGTATTGTCTAACCATAAAACCAATAGGAAATAGTTGTTGGATTGAAAACACTTGCTATTATTTCAGAATAATTCACTTGTAGCCCTTTTCGAAAACTGTAGTTATTTGCCCTAAGGAGATAAGAAATTATGCAAAACGCGCACCTGCCACTTCCGGGTAGTAAATTCTTGAACAAAGACTCTTCACAAAAATAAACCGATAAATATTTAGCTATGCCTTCACATCAACGATATTGCTGTGTTTGTAAAAACTAGGGTGGAAAGGTGATAGATGGGAAAAAAGTGTCCATGCATCGATTCCCAGCTGATTTGTCAATAAGAAAGGTTTGGATTCAGCACTGCAAGAACACATGGCCGAACTTTGTATTTATGAATAGTGACCAAACCAGATGTGTATTTTATGTTTGCATAAAATGATTTATGGCGATGGGCATTGACCTGCTTTGTACATATAATTTCGTTTAAAAGAAATTTGTAATTTACATGATTTTCGATAACCATTTCTTGTTGCCTTTGTCTACATTGATTAACCAATGAGAATAGGTTTTACTTAGCTCAACCAATCATGTTACTTCTTTCAGTTATCACCATTCTCATTTCTGCAAGAACTACGTAACAAGTTATTTTGCTAATTTTCGAAAAGATTTGTTCAAAATTCTTTAATTATAGTGTAGTTACATCATCCAGAAATACCACACATTATGCCTAAAGTACGTTTATGTGTTTAACCTATGGATATTGACGAACGATCACTAGCTTTTCATTTAATCAGAACACAAGTTTTGGTTCCTTTGTTCTCGCCCTCGTGGCGTGGTGGTGTTGGCAGCCCGAAAATCTGGAAACTACATAATGCCCCTCAAAGTGCAAATTTGTGGACATTCCATTGTGAAACACATTCGATCATACATAAGGGACAATCACAAACTCAACTTTCAGTTTGGGCTTGATCCAAAGGAGTTTATGGTTCAAACATCCTTCACTGGCAGCTACATCAGCAACATTCGGGAGAGCATGGATATTGTTTCAACCTATGAACCAGATGTTGTTATTCTAGTGTTAGAAGTTAACGATTTATCCGATAGGTCAAAATCATTATGAAGAGATTATCATCCAGAAATTCACAGAAACAATCCGTTACTTGCATTCCGAGCTAAATGTCAAATATATTCTGGTGACACAAATTATCTATAGAGGCCCATCAACCATAAAGACACGACATCACGTCAATTTGAAATGGTACAACTCGAGAGTTCAATTTCAATTTAGCTGCGAAGCTCCTAGAATACAACTTCACTCGCTTATGGCGATTAAAAGGTTTCTGGTCTCCCAAAAACCAACAGGAGGTCCTCTGGAAGGATGGTTTACATTTATCTGCACATGGCTCAAACAAACTCTACCAGAATCTTCGGGATGCCATTGTACACGCCAGGAACCAGTTACAGTGATACGCAAACAGATTGTAACTGCGACAAGTGATCAGATATGTATATTAATCATATCCTTCAATACATCACATCTTCCATTTTATTATAATACACGATAAATAATGAAGCTGAGATGCTGTAAAGTTTATTTCATTTATGCAACTTATAGGTTTCGGTAAAGAGTGAACAACGCTTTATTTATTTGCATCTATTATTGCTACTGGTAGTTTGATGCAGTATGTTGCATACACGCACACTGACGCTGTAGTCCAGTTGCTGTAAAAATTTCAGCTAAATGCTATTTTTGACACATTTCTACATACTGATATCAGGCCTTGTAACGGCAGTCAGAAGTAATCTTGCAAAAAATTAACATTTTACTGCTAAAAGTTATTTATCAATTACAATGTATTTGGTGAATGAATAAAATTTAATGGTTTCCTGGGGAATTAGGCAACCATCATTATCCTGTCAGAGTGCATGTTCAAATTACTTTTTATTCTTTCCTGACAGACTCTATGTTTATATACATGGAGATATAATTTATTTCCTGCCATGTGAAGCAGAGACATTTAATTAAACTCATGTACAGGTTTCCAGGCTGACACTATGGTTATATACCTGGACACATGTTTATTGTCCTGCAATAATATGCAGTTATATAATCAAATTCCTGCCGTAAGAAGATTTCTAACATTTGATTATTCTGTCAGAGTGCATGTTTTGTTTTTCCAGATAGGCTATATTTAGAGGCAGAGAACCAAATCTATTTTCCTGCCCTATGAAGCAGAGAAATGTCTATATTTAACACATTCAATCTTTTGTTGATTCATTGTATACCAAATTCTAGTATTAATAGATTCCTGCTTGTCCAACTATTAAAGGGCATATCCATCCCTATGAAGGACAACACACATGTTGGACTATAGGAATGGAGTTTATCACTGTTATCAAAGATATGTCACGGCTCACAATAACTGCCTGTCATTCTCTTGTCTTTAATTTTCTACAGTAATGTTTCCATACAGTCAGATTTTACTCTCCTCGGACTGTAACATTTGAAACACCTTAGTTTAGAACCATACAATTGGTCACTATCATAAAACAACAAGAGTAGCTAGACATAACTACCTAACCATTCATACATTAATTAATCCTATTTCAGGTACGGTGCTCCAAACGAGCTGTCCGTCCAAGGCAGTTTCCTGGACATGTCGTCCAAGAAGATGCTCTGCCTTCCAGAAAAGGCAAAGAGCCTGCCACTAAGAGAAAAAATAAACAGTCAGCTCAACCTTAAGAGAAAGAGCGTCCCGAGACCCAGATCTTATCTCGAGGACTCCTCTTCAGACAATCTGGCAACTGGGGTCTCGGAGAAAATCTCGTTAGACAATGACGAGTCAGAGGTTTCAACCTCGAACAGTAGTTCAAGTAGACGATCAAGACTACCCAAACATAAAACTAAAAAACAATTGGTCAAGAAAACACAACGCTATCACAAGAAGAAAGACACTGACAGCAGTGACACAGAAAATTCGGAAAGTGACTCAGACGACAGTTTGTTTACTGTTAAAAGGCAACATTCGTCTGCAATGTTAAGGCAGGAGGTTGCCTGTACCTCCAGTGCAATTGATGATTTGCTTCCTGCAAAGCTCAAAAAGAAAATCTTGGGTAACAAATTTGTTGATTTTGCCACACTTGTTTCCCAAACAGACAATACCTCAAGTAACCCAACTTTTTCTTTTAAATTAGATAGACAAGAGGGCCAAGATGGCCCTATATCGCTCACCTTGGTACAAGTCCACTTGCCTAGTGGAAGATCACTAGATAATGTTATATACCAAATAGGTTTTCCTATATACGCCTTTGTAAAACAAGTGACCCCCCCCCGATGGGCAAGGTCAATTTTGACCCCAGGGGCATAATTTGAACAAACTTTGAAGAGGTCTACTAGCCAATGCTACATGCCAAATATCTAAGCTCTAGGCCTTGTGGTTTCAGAGAAAAAGATTTTTAAACTTTTTCCTATACAAGCCTATGTTAAACTAAGTGACCCCCCGTGCAGGGTCAATTTTGACCAGGGGGTTATAATTTGAACAATCTTGGTAGAGGTCCACTAGCCAATGCTACATGCCAAATATCTAAGCTCTAGGCCTTGTGGTTTCAGAGAAGAAGATTTTTAAAGTTTTTCCTAAATATGCCTATGCAAAACTAAGTGACCCCCCGTGCGGGGTCAATTTTGATCCGGGGGTCATAATTTGAACAATCTTGGTAGAGGTTCACTAGCCAATGCTACATGCTAAATATCTAAGCTCCAGGCCTTGTGGTTTCAGAGAAAAAGATTTTTAAAGTTTTTCCTATATCAGCCTATGCAAAACTAAGTGACCACCCCCGCAGGGTCAATTTTGACCCGGGGGTCATAATTTGAACAATCTTGGTAGAGGTCCACTAGACAATGCTACATACCAAATATCTTAGCTCTAGGCCTTGTGGTTTCAGAGAAGAAGACTTTTAAAGTTTTTCCTATATATGCCTATGCAAAAACTAAGGGCCCACCCGCGCGGGGTCAATTTTGACCCGGGGGTCATAATTTGAACAATCTTGGTAGAGGTCCACTAGACAATGCTACATGCCAAATATCTAAGCTCTAGGCCTTGTGGTTTCAGAGAAGAAGATTTTTAAAGATTTTCCTATTTGTTGCCATAGCAACCAGAGTTCTGCATGGAATGGAATTCTTTGAACAATTTTGGTAGAGCTTCATGCAAGGAACATTCCTGCATAGTTTTATCAACATTGGCCTAGAGGTTTCAGAGGAGATGTCATTTGAATCAAAATGTTGACGGACGACGGATGACGGACGACGGACAATCATCGATCAGAAAAGCTCACCCTGGCATAGCCAGACGAGCTAAAAATCAAATCATACCAATCTTGTCCAGTCAAGCAAGCAAAAGCAGAAGATAATCTCTATTGAAACCTGGACATCAGCATTTTTGCATAAAATCAAATCATACCAATCTTGTCCAGTCAAGCAAGCAAAAGCAAAAGATAATCTCTATTGAAACCTGAACATTAGCATTTTTGCGTTACGTGGCAATTTATGCTACTAAATTCCCTGAACAAATACCAGCCCTCATGAAATACGGGGAAATTGTTCGTAATCTGGCAGCCATGCGACCTGGTACAACTGCGTGGGCAGAGTATGACCGAAAATTCCACTTGTTAAGGGAAACTAGAACAATCCCTTGGGATCAACTCCATTATGAGTTTTGGGTCATGGCTACCACATCCAGTCCGGTACCTGTCAATTTCAACAACAATTTTCGGCCCTTTCAGGAACAAGGCTTTAATTCGACCCCAGTCCAGAAAACCAATGGGTAATCAAAGACAACAGGTCACCTACTTGGACAATACCTGCTGGGGTTACAACAGACATGGTTTTTGCACATGTCCTCAATGCCCCAACCCCCATGTCTGTGGATTCTGCAGAGGGAACCACATTGCCTCCCAATGCAGATTCACAAGTAAAAACCAGTCGCAAGTTCCACAGGCCCCAATGCCAAACACCTCAAAAGGAGCTCAGGTCACCAAGCCATCCTCCGGGCATTCCAGGCAACCACAATAATGTGGTTACACCAATAAATGTTGCCAGCTTACAACTCTACCTTGAAGGGTATGCCATGGGCCAGTAAATTATTTCAGGTTTCACCCATGGTTTCCACCTAGGTTATTTTGGGGAAAGGTCACCCTCCCAATCACCTAATTTAAAATCCTGTGCTGAATACCCTGATTAAGTTCTTATGAAAATCAATGAAGAATTACATCTCGGTCGCATAGCTGGTCCTTTTCCCTCTCCACCTTTCCCTTCCTTGAGGATTTCCTTGATCAAATCTAGGGCGATATCAAATATGGGATTATCTTGGGTCAAAAACTAGGTCAACAGGTCAAATCATAGAAAAACCTTGTATAGCAATTGGGTTGCATTTTTCATTTATTCTTCATGAAATTTGGTTTGAATGATTGCTTAAATCAATTCTCGGTTGATTTCAAATACTAGTCATCTGGGGTCAAACACTAGGTCACCAGCTTTTACAACACAACCTTAAAAGCACAGTAAGAGTGCAACTTGCACGACCTTGCAAGCTTGCATTAAGGTTGTAATCTTTCCAATCGCAAGCGTGCGCAACCTTGCTCGGACTCACTCTGTGTAGCACTATTCTACTTTCTTTTTAAGATACAACAAATATTATAGAACAAGCTGGAATCTATACTCCAGAGTGAAAATTCAATGATTTCTGCAATGCTGGAAAATATTCCTGGAATTGTATACCCTTCAAAGTGGTTTCCATTTTGTGCTTTTCTAAGATTATCTTCCGAAAATATGCAAGTTTAACTATAGAAACTGAGTAAGCATTCTTTTTTTAAAGGACAATATCACCGAAGTAAGAATAATACCCATCTTCTCCTAGCTCATACATAAAACCAGTGACTGGCTCCTAGCTCATACACAAGTCCAGTGACTGGCTCCCAGCTCATACACAAGTCCAGTGACTGGGAGACTTTTTGTTTGGCATCTCTGGACCCATCATATGCTTATGTCCTTTCCGGATCATAACATATGCTGCACATTTCATCAACTCATGCCGGATCAATAAGTCCATTAACTGCAAGACATATTCATACTTAGTATTACAAATAGTCCAAGTTTTATGCACTAAGGTGAACTGAATGTTTTATCCAATCTATCAAATACTTGGAATAGTGCATTCACTTTGAAGGCAATCGTGAGTGACTGTGTGCTATGCGTATGAGCATTCCAACTTAAGGAAAAATATCTCATGTTCAAATGTTAATTCAATGCAAACTTTTCCGTTAAGTATTCAACCAAATTTACAAAACTATTCTGATAAGTATTCAACGAGATTTACAAAACTGAATATAAAACTCAGGCATAAAGCAAAAGCATGGAAAATAGAAACCAATTGCCAGAGTATAAAAATACAGTCATGAATATTTTGCAGCAAAACCTGGAAACCAAAGAACTTTCTTCATGGAATAAAATGCATGATAGACACGAAACCCTTTCATATCAAATTTATCAGTCTGTCTATTCCAGGCCCTGTGAAAATTTTATGGCCTAGTATTTTTGGTACAGATTAAAAAAACTTGGATGTGTCGTAATGAAAGCTGATCAGGAACAAAGACAAATGATTATCACACCATTTCACAAAATAAAAAGCAAACACTGGTAGACGACAACTTACACCTTCATATTATACTTTTACCTAAAGACAGTGGGAGAAAACATTAATACTTGAAGACAGACAAACAGTTTTGCTCTTTCATAGGCAGAAACTCTGGGACTCATTACGATGCTGTGTACAGAAAACAGCATTTAACTGGCTGTGTCCAGTGAAAATTGCCTTCACAGGGGCATTGGGAGAGGATTTTGGAGGACTTAAGAGAGTTATTTAGGTATATGTCTATTCACTTTAAAATTCAAAACTCATGCAATAAATATAATACAGGATTTGCAGCTGGTTTTGTGGATTTGAATTTACATTTTGTTATCAAATGGCTGTACAATGTGCTTCACTGTTTTGAATACAAAATGTATGAAGCTCTAGTGACCAAAAGCAAAAGAGCTTTTGCGATGTCAGACGTCCTTTTGTCGGTAACCAACTAATTGCTTGTGAAAATCAATAGTCCTCTGCTTTAAATGAATCTCGATCAAACTAAGAAGTGGTCATCCAGCCAGATCTGCTCATTCAAGACTGGATTTATAATGCCTATGAAACTGTCTCTATTGTTTCTTTACCCAATATACCGCCAGCCTGTCACTTCCTTGAGTTCTCGATTAACGGTAACTGCACTGTAAACCGTTATCAGTTTGGTTAAATCTGTGTAGCCAATCAGAGTGACTCTAATCGTGAAACGATATTCAGGAACCGTGTAGCCAATCAAAAGTGCTGGATGGACAGGTTCATTCTACAGGTATTGTGCGGGCCTGATTATTTATTTTTAAAATATGGAAAGTGTTTAGACAATGAATACGAATGTGTCGATGTTAATGTAGTCTTTGTTTTACAAAATAGTCATAATGCGTTTCCGAGTGTGGTACGAAGCCTGTTGTTGAAATTTGATGTACGGGAAACTGCCGATTACTTATATATAACTATTAACACATGTACTAATAATTATTTTGACAAAATCGATTTTAAACAGCAAAGTCCACATGTATTTGTTAACATTTTCAGTCCTCAAATAGGCCTCCAGAATTCCGCACAATAAACACTTAACAGAAGCTGCAAAAGATGGTGGCAGAAATGTTGAAGTCTGATCGTTTGATGTAAACAGGTGAATATTTGTTAAGGTAAGCACAGACACTGCGTAAATTTTGTTACATCAGTAAAATAAAATGTAATGGAAGTGGTGCTAGGAGTTTTAAGGGTTGTCATTATGTAAATGTAGAGTACACAGGAGTTGTCATTCATCTGTTCATCACAAAAAGTCTCAAGTTATAAAAAACATAACCAGAACTGATGGTATTATCTTGTTCTTTGTGAATAAGCTGCCTCATTGTCGCAGTTTTTATTTTTATATACATTGTATCCTTGGCTTTGCCGTGACGTCATACTGACCAGTTAACCAATCCGATTATTAGGTCACATTCATTTCTTCATTCAGTAGAAGGTGAAAACTCAGTCTTTATCGTTGACTCATATAATCTTTAAATTTATTTTAAACAAAACAAAAAGCTCTTGACAACATATAATTATTATAAAAACAATCTGATAGTTTCAAGGTAATGGAAGATCATCGTCTTCTTTCATTTCTAATCTTGGTTATTATATTATTCAAAGTTAAAGATGCATAGAGACCAGCGATGACAGCCGAGGAATCACCTTTCCCGAATGTAAATAATTTTTTCAATACCCAGATGTGCGAAGCCGAGAATAATAGCCTAATTAGTCTGTCATAGCTATTCATAATGTGATGATCCTTCAACCTGTAAAGTGTCAAGAAGTTGGAAGTTCTGAATTGAAGATTTTGTTGGAACTTACTCTTCAGGAAGGATGTTTTATTTCAGTAGCAATTATTTGTTAAAATAAAGAGATTCAAGAAGGCATAAATAGAGCAAAACACCCAAGATAAAACAAACAGAAAAGCTGGAGTAGAAATGAATGATGACGGTGATAATGGGGAAATGTCTACAAAGAGCGACTTAGCGTCATTTTTGTACTCTTAGATATAATGCAAGGTTTTGTGTTGATTTGGTGATTCAGTATTATTATGGATAAATGCTGGAACACCCAAGATAAAACAAACAGAAAAGCTGGAGTAGAAATGAATGATGACGGTGATAATGGGGAAACGTCTACAAAGAGCGACTTAGCGCCATGTTTGTACTCTTAAGATATAATGCAAGGTTTTGTGTTGATTTGGTGATTCAGTATTATTATGGATAAATGCTGGAACACTCAAGATAAAACAAACAGAAAAGCTGGAGTAGAAATGAATGATGACGGTGATAATGGGGAAACGTCTACAAAGAGCGACTTTGCTAAGTTTTTATTTGGGGAGTTATCTATTGACAGTGAACGAGTTTTCTTTTTTCAAAGTCTGCTGATGAAGGAAATTGGCGGTTTGGTTGTAGAATCTAATGGTAATCTTCAACATATTTAATTAATGGAACAGTAAAAAGTGATCCACTTCGCTGGCCATTGTATTGTATGGAGCATCTTATAGGGTTTCCCTGTACTTAATACACATACATTTGATACATTACTTGGGAAAGAAGAAGTTTTATAGAACATAGTTATGCCAAAACAGAATGCCACCACCTAACATTTAAATGCAGGACTTGCAGTTTCTTATCCTAAAAATAAAAGATAATACAGTGAGACTACACACTACAAATACAAATCCGGCTGTGGTGATAATGGACATCCCAATGGGTATATCAAGGGCTGAAACACTTTTCACAATGCTAGATCTACCATTTCTTACTGCAAGCCATCTGCAGAATACTGACAAAAGAAGTCAGTCAAAAGATTACTCAGTTAAATAAAGAGGACATAGATTAAAAGAGGAGCAACCACAGGCAAATACAACCTTCGACAAAGATACGTTGAGAAAGAGATAAATGACTTCAAAGGCAACAGCGTCGGAAACATGGACAATCTACTGAATATAACAAACACAACCAGCAAGGAGCACTCTAAAGTCAAATGCAGATTAATGCGCTTAAGTTTCTGCAATGAAGTTAGGTCTGTCAAACTGTCATCTAAATGCAAAACTTGTGGTTAATTATCAAGTGAATTGAAGACATATTCCAAGACGAAGAACTCAAAGTATGGTCCGAAGAGAGCAGCCATCAACACCAATCTGGCTGTGGCCATAATGAACATCCCACCAGGTATATCAAGGGCTGAAAAACATTTCACAATACTAGACCTACCATTTCTTATTGCAAGCCATCCGCAGATACTGACACAGGAAGTCAGTGAAAAGATTACTTAGTTAAATAAAGAGGACATGGATTAAAAGAGGAGCATCCACAGGCAAATACAACATTTGACAAAGATACCTTGAGAAAGTCAAAAATGACTTCAAAGGCAACCGTGTAGTAAACATGGACAATCTACTGAATATAACTAACACATTAAGCCAGGAGCACTCTAAAGCCAAATGCAGATTCTGCAATGAAGTTCTGTCAGTCAAACTGTCATTTAAATGCAAAACTTGTGGTTAATTATCAAGTGAATTGAAGACATATTCCGAGACTAAGAACTCAAAGTACGGTCCAAAGAGCAGCCATCAACACCAATCTGGCTGTGGCCATAATGGACACCCCGACGGGTATGTCAAGGGCTGAAACTCTTTTCACAATACTAGACCTACCATTTCCTACTGCAAGCCATCTACAGGAACTGATAAAGGAAGTCAGTCAAAAGATTACTCAGTTAAATAAAATAGTCTGAAAAGAGGAGGCAGGTGAGCTGTGACCGAAGGTGCCCAGGCGATAGCTGCTAGTGACGGAGGGGGAATCTTTAGCTCAAGGGTCGCCACTGTAACACCTCGGTTGTACGGTTAGTTGGTCCTTATTGTGCGGTCATGAGCTCAAGAAGTTCATATAGTTTTATACTTTTGTTCATGTGATGGATTAATTATAATACTAACAAACAACAACAGCATACAATGTCCAAATAGAATTCAATAATTCTTCCTCAATAGTACATTTAATGTGAAGTTCCAAATTATGCAAGTTAAAGTATTCCAATGACACAATATATTTAAGCTAGCACCAAATTATGTCTTAATAAGTAAATTTAGATGTTTCTATTGTAAAGTTAACTTGAAGATGAAGATGAAGACGAAGACCTCTTTAAGACTAACTTAACTTATATAGCCTAAACATTATTGTTGAATGTTTGGAGCCTGTTAATTGTAATCAGCCAATGGAAAAATTAAAAAGTGTCAAAGTGGAGTTACACGTATGACAGTACTGTTATCTACAATAAAGAGGAGGGGAACCAGCCTTGTATGCACTTGTGGTGTTACACATATGACAGATATATTCAGATAATACCACTTACACCACAGAGGTGGGCCAGATGGTATTTGAACATTCTCAGTTTGAACTACATAAGCAACAAACATTATCAAGTATACTATAACCAATTACTTCTCTTTCAGATGCAGAGGTCCAAAAGGAGCCATGCCATGGCTACCAATAGTAAGTCTGGGCGGTGTCAACATGACTAATTGCCCTGTTTCCCTTCTGGCGGGTTGTTTGCACCCAGATGTGGAAAAATGTTAAATCTAGGTCTAAAAATATTTTATTTTACCTTTGTTTTAATAGTTTGGCAATGTTTGTGAAATAGTTTGGCAAAAATAAACATTGCCCATTTTCAACTCTTTACATAGTTTTAAGTTTTCATTTTTCCCATACAGAGTTACGCAGTGTCAGTGTAGAACACAACTTAATTAAAATAGTTTATTTATATTTTTTAATTGTCAAGTGTATATTATGATATATTTGGTGTGTTTTATATCAATGCAACCAATCAACGCATGTGTAGTGTTACATGTACGACAGCACTGTTAATATCTACAATAAAGAGGAGGGGAACCAGCCTAAAATGCATGCACTAGGAAGAAAACTAGCTTAAAAGTGGACCAGCAAGCAAGGTTAGGAAACAGTGGTTCCAGGCAAGGCTAAGTATCTAGACATTTTTGAGGATGCCATCTTTACAGGTAAGTACATAATAAAGAGATGTTGGTTAACACAAAACTGACATTCTATCGGAAGGAGGGGCAACAGCATCGAACGCTAAAGATGTTGCTGGATCCCAATGCAGAAGGGGCTTATTTGATCTTTTAAACAGAGATCTGTGGGGACATAGACAAAATGCAAATGCCAGCTTATAATGCTTTACGGAAAACAGCATGAGGATGAGGGGTTTGAACCTTATTTGTTCAGAGATGGTGAAAGTAAATTCAAGACTTGATTCTGGGTTAACCCATATTAACCATGGATGAGGGCTAGTCCAGATGGTATAATCCGGGACAAAGATGGAGTACTGGTAGGGGTACTAGAGATAAATTGTCCCCAAATACTAAAGAAAACGTCACCACTTGAGATAGATGAGCTGAAACCAAATCAGAAACAAAACTTATGTTTCACTGTATTTGAAAATGGAGCGCCTAAACTTAAAAGAATACATAAATACTATTACCAAGTGCAAATGGTAGAGTACAATGCCATTTTTTGTGATTTTTTGTTGTGGACACCAAAGAGTGCAACTGTTGAAAGAATTCTTTTTGACAAGGATTTTTGGTGTATATTGCATTAAAAACTGAGAGAGGGTGTGACGTATAAAACTGCTGTAGCTACAACTTCTGTAAGTGATTTTGTTGAAATTCCTTCAGCCACTGTGTGTCCTGTCAAGGAACAAATCAACAGTACAGCAGACTGTTAAACAGTTTTCTGTGATATTGAAACAACCTCTTTACATAAATTATGTGATCTGATACAAATTGCGGCCACATGTGATATATAACAGCTTCATCAAATATATTTTGCCATCTAAACCTATATCTCCTACAGCCTCTTAAGTCACGGTGTGCCAGGTGAGCTTAAAATCACAACTATTTGTCATCATGTAGATAAGCTGGGATGAAAGGTCATTGAAGACAATGAAGCAGATCACCAGCTAGGATCAACTTTGGGGGTTGTCTAATACAATAATTTCAAACCTTCCAAAGATTGAAGATAAACTTTCAACAACATGGTACATGCAGCCATTATTGGAGACAGACTGGAGGTGTGTATAGATTTGTTGTCAATTAATTGTTTACTTTTGCTCATGATGAATGTTGAATGGATTACCACTTAATTATAAAGTCTAATGTTATATATAGGAGGAGGTTCAGGTCATGTTAAATATAATAACACCAAGAAAATTCAGAACATTATGAAGGTCGAGAGGAGGAGAGTTACAAAAAATAATAAGGTTGGTCATACACATGAAGACATCGATGCCAAATTCTCTAACATTGCTGATCTTCTGCGAAAATATGACGCTGAGACACTACTGTCATTGCTTCATTTGCTGCCAAATGCTGTACAAAGACAAGGATTGTATTATGTATGGCAGTGGTTGGAGCCTTGTATCAACGCTGTGGCAACCATTCAAAGCCTCTACATTTCAAGTTCTTCAAATATCTGACGACATCATATTTCAGTTCAAATCATTGAGTTGAGATGGCCATTATAATAAAATCCCATATTAAACAATCTTACAAGCAGTTCTCCAAAAATCCTTTTTCCTCCAGAATTTGGCAAAATTATTACCCAGTCACTCAGAGACAATATTCTTAAAAGCACAAATTACACATGACAGACAGTCAGTTTTGGTGGTGACAGCGTTTCATAGATGGAAAACACAACATCCAAACAAACAAAACAAACCTTCAAGACTATGCAGCAAATGAAGCAGTGTGGATCTTGCTCAAATTGAACTTAGCTTGAACGTAATAAAATTGGTAAGTAGTCCTGACTAGGATAAAGTAAAACAATATCTGACAGAAATGCTACATAAAGAGCTAAAGTCTGTCCCACCTAGATGGTCATCAGGTAATGTTTAAAATAGATCATTCACATGTCTTTTATGTCAGTCCTCATTCAAATATTCATGTCTTTCACCATGAAGTGGTGTGGAGATATTTTGACTTTGTGCTGTTTGTCAGTCTGTCTGTTACAAAGTTTGTCATGACAACTTCTTTCATACCACTTTCTTGATATTCGTAAAACTTTGCAGGAAGAATGAGTATGAAGTCTAGTCGTGCCTAATAATTTGGGGTCACTAGTTAAAAGATCAAGGTTACGGAGACCTGAAAACAGAAAATCTTGCCTGTGCGTCTTCACCAAAAACCTTTGCTGGATTATCATTAAACTTTGCAGGAATTTGTGATTCATGTAGTCAACCATTGGTCACAATTATTACTATGATGAATTGCTAAATTTTCTTCAATAAAAGCTTTTCAAAATAATTACATTGTACAATGTACCTAGCTTACCTGAAAACAAGTATCTCCAATTTTTCACTTGTTACCAATTTTTGTGACCCTGGTGTTTCGAAGAAAACAATGAAATGTGATAAAACATTAAATTGTTTTATCAGAAATAGTCCACTTATTCTTCACAATTGTCTAGACCCTAAATAATTGGTTTCGTAAGCGCCCACAGTCTGGATGATACCTGTCCAAGACATATGCATACATAACAATTATTTTAAGGGTTTGCATTAACCACTCCAGCAAAACAAGGTCAAATATCACACTGCGAATAACAGGAAATGTAGTCAGAATCGAATTATTATGGTATTTTTAACAGAAAGTCATATAAAGAAGTGTTTATATGTAACTGCTTTTTGCTTGGTTTTATTGCAGATTTGAAATGTAGTCAGAATCGAATTATTATGGTATTTTTAACAGAAAGTCATATAAAGAAGTGTTTATATGTAACTGCTTTTTGCTTGGTTTTATTGCAGATTTTAGTGCCATCTAGGAAAATGAAACAGAAGACCAAACCAAAAGTCCAGAAGACCAAACCAAAAGACCAATAATTCTAGGATAATCAACACAAATTAAAATAACTTTTAATGTTGTGATCAAATAGTGTGATGAAGGATCTGTAATAACACACAATAGAGGAATTTTCCTTTATGGGGCATGTTGCACAAATATGTAGCAACAACACCAAAAATCATACAAACTCTACTTTGAGAACAGCTTGGTTTTCTTCTTAGATTTTTCATATACATTTTGTAACTTTTTATATTGCTTAAAATACTTGTGAGAAGTGTCACAAATGTTATCTTCCACTGAATTCATATCTGTTCTGACATGTAGGTCTTTGATATGAAATTACTGGTAAATATGTATAAAATGGTAAGTAAATACATTATGCATTGAAATCAGATCGCAGATCTTGCAAATGCCAAAGTTTGTTTTACACAACAGGGCTCATGTCACTTTCTTAATAACGTTTATCAACTGTAGTACAATTGCAGAAAACATGTTTTGGCTGAAATCGATTTGATTAGATTGAAGGCTTATTAACGCAATTACAAACATAAAAGATAATTCTATGTATGATTTTGATAGATCAAGTTAATCATACGCCAGTGCTGTGTTGTTGTTGTTGTAGAAAAAAGATGCCCGTTCTGACCGTTTGTTTTTGGTAGTTTTAACAGGCAGGCAGTTTACTTTACAATGGTCCTGGGTAGAACCAGTACTAGATTCCTATCCTGTGTAAAACACTGCCAACTTTCTTACATAAAGAGACATGGTCAGAATAAGCAGGGTGCGAAACCATGTCCCCTAAACTATGAGAGGTTACAGTGATTTCAAGTCGACGTTTAACACTCAACAACAAGGGCAGACTTTCGAACTAAGTTTGAGCAAAACCACCAAAAACTACCTCAGTGCTTGTTTGTCAAAACAGAACAAATTGTACCATGTTCTTCGCCAGTTGATACCATGGTAACTGACAGTGCAACAAGGCTTTAGAAGCAAACAGCTAAGTACTTTAGTTATATAGAATAATATTACAAGACAAAATATTTATCAAACGTGTGAAAAACAAGTGGGGACATATTCACTATGTGTATGTTATCAAAAAGCATTGAACTTAACTTTTGCAGATACTTATAATGTATTTTATGAAACCTCTCTGTTATTTGGTATTTTTGCAGCCCAATAATGATCACAGTCAAGAAAGTGCAGCTTGTTACTGGACATAATGTGTATATTACTCAGGCCAAGCTGTCTACAGCCTTAGTTATAGGAAATGGACCAAGGAAGTTGGCATTGGCATTGCTTGAATGCTTTAATGACAAGGAGACATTGGCCAAATCATGTGCAATAATTCGTCACATGAAACAATGGCGCTTCCCGGCACAGTGCTGCAAGCAATTATAGAATTTGTTTTACGCAAATTTAAACAAACGTCTGGCAAGCCTGCCTTAACGCAGACAGCCTTCAATAGCCTGGTCCTACATTTTTGGTTGCTGTGGATCAACTATATTGGTTCAAGTGACAATTATGTAACTATATAATCAGTTCAAAATGGAGAAACATTTATGACCCAGAAAAAAGATTCTGTACATTTGAAATTTTATTTTGTGCCACTGATTGAGGTATATTTAGTATCCAATTCCTCACAAGAGACTGTGGTCTCATCTCATGTCAGGTGATATTAGCAGCGGAGGCAATTGATATTGAACTCTTCAGTGTGAAGACTCCCCAAAAACAATGAAATGGCAAAATATTATACTTTTGTATGTATTCATGTTTGGAAAAATTACCCACATCAAAACAGTTTGTTCAATTAGATACTCCCTTCACAGTAAAATATTATGCTACTCACTTAGTATTGAAACATTGTAGTAACAGAATCTTTGTGAAAGGGGACCCTGTACTCAGATTGGATCTGGCAGGGTTGGGTCTGGCCAAACCAACTTTGTTATTTCTTGCCTGATTCTAATGTATTAAAATATTTACGAAGAAATTCAACAGTGTAGTTGCAGAATCTATTGTCAAACGGGACCTGGTGGTCAGACTGGATCCGGCATAATTGGATCAGGCCAAATCACTTCGAATTCTTGTGGGGCAGTTGTCCTTTACTTGTGGAGATACCTTGATACTGGTTAAGAATCCCAATAAAACTGGAAGGTTAACTGACCGCTGGTATGTAGCATTGTACTACTGCTGAAAAACAGGGGTAAAACAAACAAACAAGTGACAGGAAATTGTCACAAAACCAGGTTTTCATTTTCCAGTCTGCTGGCCGAGCGCAAATGTGTTTTTAAAGTCAGTAGATATACATAATGTGAAAAAGAAACAAAGGTCTTCTTCTATATATTACATGTGTAAACTAGAATTGTGTCCAAAGGACACGGATGCCCCCACTGTGCAGATGTGCTCATAAACAAGAGCAAGCATATCTGTATGTAAGATTTTTATGTGGAACTTTTTCATTCCACTGTTTCATTTCTGTACATATACCTAAAATGATCTACAGGTAACCTTATGTACATGTTAAATTAAATTACAAATGTAAAATTTATATGTTCAATTATTTATATGGTATATAGTGAAAAAATCAACAAAGGGCCATAATTCTGTTAAATTTGGTCGCAACAAATTTATATGGTATATAGTGAAAAAATCAACAAAGGGCCATAATTCTGTTAAATTTGCTCGCAACAAAAATTTCTTCCTTTACTACCATCTACACATTAAAGCTGTTCATCCCTGGAAGTTTAAGCAAAATCTGCCATCCGGTTTAAGAGGAGTTGCGTTCACAATATTTCTATATGGTATATAGTGAAAAACTTAACAAAGGGCCATAATTCTGTTAAATTTGGTCGCAACAAAAATTCCTTCCTTTACTACCATCTACACATTAAGGTTGTTCATCCCTGGAAGTTTAAGCAAAATCTGCCAACCAGTTTAAGAGGAGTTGCATTCACAAAATTTCTATATGGTATATAGTGAAAAAATCAACAAAGGGCCATAATTCTGTTAAATTTGGCCGCAGCAAAAATTCCTTCCTTTACTGCCATCTACACATTAAGGTTGTTCATCCCTGGAAGTTTAAGCAAAATCTGCCATCCGGTTTAAGAGGAGTTGCGTTCACAAAATTTCTACATAGTATATAGTGAAAAAATCAACAAAGGGCCATAATTCTGTTAAATTTGGTCGCAGCAAAAATTCCTTCCTTTACTACCATCTACACATTAAGGTTGTTCATCCCTGGAAGTTTAAGCAAAATCTGCCATCCGGTTTAAGAGGAGTTGCGTTCACAAGATTTCGGGACGTACGGACGGACGGACGGACGGACGGACTGACGGACAGACGGACAAGTGCAACGCTATATGCACCCCACTTTGTGGGGGCATAAAAAAGCAAAGGGCCATAATTCAGGCAAAATTGATCCAAACACAAAACCCAGACAATATGCACGAGGGCACTTGATGACAACAGTTGTGTGAGAGTTTGGTTTAAATATCTTGAGAAATGTAGGAGGAAGTTGGCACGTGACAGTATTCTTCTATATATAACGTAATTATGTGGAAAAAAAGCAAAGGGCCATAATTCAGGCAAAAATTATAAAACAAAAAACAAAGAAAGAAAGAAAAAAAACAAAAAAACAAAACTTGCTCTGTGTGGGGTTTGAACTGGTGATCTCATGAGAAATTTTGTCATCTTACTATAACAGAATACTCCAAAGTATACAGGACTGGTAATCTATTCTAAAAATAGACAGTAATAACAGAGTATTCTCCCTTTTATAATAACAGAGTATTCTCCCTTTTATATATACTTAAATAAGGAGACAC
This sequence comes from Saxidomus purpurata, assembly GCA_022818135.1. Lineage (NCBI taxonomy): Eukaryota > Metazoa > Mollusca > Bivalvia > Venerida > Veneridae > Saxidomus > Saxidomus purpurata. Next base: position 34,463,990 of record JAFMSR010000006.1, on the reverse strand, counting down.
AAAATTGCTAAAGGACGGACAAACGGACGACCAGGGGCAGAACATTATGTATTCAAAATTCTAAAGTTCACAATTATAGTTCTGTGAAAGTTTGGTTGAAATCCCTTGAGAAATGTAGGAGCTGCACACAGAAGAGTATTTCTCTATATATATTACATTATGTGAAAAAAAACAAAGGGCCATAATTCTGTCAAAAATGACCAAATCACAAAACCCCGACAATATGCGCCAGGGCACTTCATGACAATACTTCTGTGAAAGTTTGGTTGAAATCCGTTGAGAAATGTAGGAGAAGTTGCGCACAGAAGAAATTGTTTACACCCGCCCGCCGACATACCTCAATCTAATAACCAGGATTTTTCCTTCGGAAAACCTGGTTAAAAAACACATTTTTCAATGCAATTACAACAGTAGTGTAAATATATTTGTTTATTGCCATGTAGATATGTTTGCCAACTAATTTCAAATTTACTTTAAATGTGTTATTATAGGATGCTACATGTGGGATTCATCAGGCAAGACAAAAGATAAATCGTCTCGTAAATTTAGAATGTAAGTGTATATAGTAAAATTAAAACTACAGAAATATGAGGGTTTTTCACTGAAGACATCACTAATTACAATACTTTTATTGTTTGTAACTTCCTGAGTTATAAAATTCAGCTTTGGATAAGAATCTTTATACATTGTTATAAAAAGTAGCTTCATATATCCAAAAGTTTTTCCTGTTTGTTGCCATAGTAACCAGAGTTCTGCATGGAATGGAATTCTTTGAACAACTTAGATAAATCTTTATGCAAGGAACATTCCTGCAAAGTCTCAACAACATTGGCCCAGTGGTTTCAGAGGAGATGTTGTTTGAAGGAAATGGCGGACGGACGACAGACCCCTGAGGGTGAGTAATCCTAATAGCTCACTCTGGCACTTTGTGCCAGGTGAGCTAAAAATCACAACTATTTGTCATCATGTAGATAAGCTGGGATGAAAGGTCATTGAAGACAATGAAGCAGATCACCAGCTGGGATCAACTTTGGGGGTTGTCTGATACAATAATTTCAAACCTTCCAAATATTGAAGATAAACTTTCAACAACATGGTCCATGCAGCCATTATTGGAGACAGACTGGAGGTTTGTATAGATTGGTTGTCAAATTTACTTTAAATGTGTTATTATAGGATGCTACATGTGGGATTCATCAGGCAAGACATGAGATAAATCGTCTCGTAAATTTAGAATGTAAGTGTATATAGTAAAATTAAAACTACAGAAATATGAGGGTTTTTCACTGAAGACATCACTAATTACAATACTTTTATTGTTTGTAACTTCCTGAGTTATAAAATTCAGCTTTGGATAAGAATCTTTATACATTGTTATAAAAAGTAGCTTCATATATCCAAAAGTTTTTCCTGTTTGTTGCCATAGTAACCAGAGTTCTGCATGGAATGGAATTCTTTGAACAACTTAGATAAATCTTTATGCAAGGAACATTCCTGCAAAGTCTCATCAACATTGGCCCAGTGGTTTCAGAGGAGATGTTGTTTGAAGGAAATGGCGGATGGACGACAGACCCCTGACGGTGAGTGTTCCTAATAGCTCACTCTGGGCACTTTGTGCCAGGTGAGCTAAAAATCACAACTATTTGTCATCATGTAGATAAGCTGGGATGAAAGGTCATTGAAGACAATGAAGCAGATCACCAGCTGGGATCAACTTTGGGGGTTGTCTGATACAATAATTTCAAACCTTCCAAAGATTGAAGATAAACTTTCAACAACATGGTCCATGCAGCCATTATTGGAGACAGACTGGAGGTTTGTATAGATTTGTTGTCATATTTACTTTAAATGTGTTATTATAGGATGCTACATGTGGGATTCATCAGGCAAGACAAGAGATAAATCGTCTCGTAAATTTAGCATTAAAGTGCATATAGTAAAATTAAAACTAGAGAAATATGAGGGTTTTTCACTGAAGACATCACTAATTACAATACTTTTATTGTTTGTAACTTCCTGAGTTATAAAATTCAGCTTTGGATAAGAATCTTTATACATTGTTATAAAAAGTAGTTTAATATATCCAAAAGTTTTTCCTATTTGTTGCCATAGTAACCAGAGTTCTGCATGGAATGGAATTCTTTGAACAACTTTGATAAATCTTTATGCAAGGAACATTCCTGCAAACTCTCATCAACATTGGCCCAGTGGTTTCAGAGGAGATGTTGTTTGAAGGAAATGGGGGATGGACGACAGACCCCTGACGGTGAGTGATCCTAATAGCTCACTCTGGCACTTTGTGCCAGGTGAGCTAAAAATCACAACTATTTGTCATCTATGTAGATAAGCTGGGATGAAAGGTCATTGAAGACAATGAAGCAGATCACCAGCTGGGATCAACTTTGGGGGTTGTCTGATACAATAATTTCAAACCTTCCAAAGATTGAAGATAAACTTTCAACAACATGGTACATGCAGCCATTATTGGAGACAGACTGGAGGTGTGTATAGATTTGTTGTCAATTAATTGTTTACTTTTGCTCATGATGAATGTTGAATGGATTACCACTTAAATATAAAGGCTAATGTTATATATAGGAGGAGGTTCAGGTCATGTTAAATATAATAACACCATAAACTTTAATGCTTTTTTGTGAGAGTTTTTTTCTCCGCTATTTTCACAGCCCTTCAAATTCCAGAAAAATTAAATTGTTAAAATAAATCGCTAAAATACTGGTACGTCCATTTTCACAAAACAAGTGGTTTGTTTAGCCAGCTGGTCTCAGTATGGAGTTTCAAGAGAACTTATTTATGCACCATTCTGTTCTTGGAAAACATGGTCCAATTGGGTTGGTCTCATTATTTTTGGTGGTCTAGAAGAGGGGTTCTACTGTAGTTTTATGTCATGAAATATATATAATCAGCAAACATATGTTGTTCAAATTTTGTCAACATTTTGTAGTACTAGTTTATATCTAAACTTTCTCATCATTGAAATTAACGCTGACATAGTCCTCTCATTAAACAATTTTCATGTGATAACCCATTGAGGCATACAACTGGTAATTTTAATGTTTTTGTGAGCAATTATATATATATAGCAGTACAGACATTTTGTTGTTTTTCAATGTTGCTGGATTCGTTGTTCAGTATCCTTGAGGGATATAATGCCTTCATAGGTGACTGGTAACAGCTGAAACTGCATGAGTGAATGACATTGGGACAACTCAAGTTGTTACCATTCCCAAATATCCATACAGCTCCTTTAATGGATTTCTTCTTTTTCGCAGATTTTGGAAGAGTTCAGGGATCTTACCCATTTATGGCTGAGTACAGCAACACATTTGCAGAAACCTGCTTCACAAAATGTCAATGCAGAAGAGATAGAGCTGCTGTTGAGAGAGTTGTTGGGGACTGTTCAGTTTCCATTTAGAGATGGAAGTGAGAACTTTGTTTTATACATTCACCTTAATTTTAGTAATATGAGTTGAAGAATGAAACTTAACACAAGTTTAAATTTAAATAACTTTGACACAACTGAAGATTCATATGTTATCGTCATATTATTTTGTCATTCTTTTAAAACTAGTACAGAACATGACTGCTGGGCCTGGTAGTGCAGTGGATCAGTCGCTGGCTTTACAATCTGAAGGTTGTGAGTTCGATCCTCAACCTAGTCGCTCTCTGTGACGATTTGATCTTGGACATTGTGTCTTATGGTCATTTGTCTCCCACCTCTGATTCATGTCGGGAATATATGGAATGCTTCAAATGTAAAATTCAGCATTGTTATTTTAGTGGTTGTTTTAAAAAGGGAAGATTGGTTTGGGGTGACTGTAAGGATCACACATACTGCCCAAACCCTGTTTAACCAATGTTACAACTTTCATATGATTGATAATAATACTACACTTGTGTTTTAGTTACCAAGAAACAATTAGCCTTCTTGACAATCATAATATAATATTTATATCTTTAATTTTCAAATTACTTTTGTAAATGTTATTTCAGGAGTACTGCAGACTTAGAAGGATTCCATCAGCATATCCTGATGTATTGTGCTAAGAGATTTAGCTACACTCTGCCAATTTATCATGTTAGAAACCTCCCGACAGCCCTGGACCAAAACATGCATATCGACAGGCCAAATGCCCTAAACAAAGATGGGTCACTATGGTACATGTACTTACATAAAATTGATGATAAAAAGGACATTTCCTTTCTGTAATTTGGCGAAAAAAAAGTGCTTTGGGAAGCAAAGTACTTGTAATTGCATTATTTTATGATATGTGATGGTATTTTAGTCAACAGGTGTATAAAGTTAAAATTTTATAAAGGCCTTTTGAATCCTAAGCAAGAATATACACTTTAGTCTACACATAAGTTTCAAAACAGAAATAAAGCAAATTACCATTATTTTATTTCTTTTGCTACACTTACTAAAAATAGTTTATAAAAATCAAGTTATTAGACCCATCTCAAATATTTTAGTCTCCATAGCTTTTACATCCCTTTTAGACTTTTCTGACAAAATTGTAAGATATTTTGGATTTCATAAATGCATCTGAAATGTTCCAGTGGTGTCAGGCAAAGGTTTTGAGATTGGTTAGCGCATGCTCTCCATTATCCATATCTCCTTGTTTTGACCTGTTTGATATACAATATAACTTTGTACTTCTTATGAAGTATGGGTTAATTATATGCTTAATTACATTGTTTTAGACTACAACGTGTTTGGAATAAAAAAAACGTGGGAGGTGGTCCGTGTATGCCCTCAAGGAAACCAAGAAATACAATTACATTGACGATTCGAAGTACTGACAAATTCCCTTGCACTCAACTTGGAGATAGAGTTGGGATATATAAGCCCTGTCACTTTGAGCAAGATGACCCAAGAAGACTTTCCAAGTACTTTGCCCCAGTTTCTCCAAAAGCAACTGTTGATATTTTGGAAGAACAGAAATTTCGTTTTAAACAGTGTTAGATAATACTTCAGTGACAGCATTGTTCAAGTAGTATGTTTAAGCTAGACTTTCGAAGAAACAGCAGATATCCTATTGGTGTTGGGGTCACACCTTGGTAAAGTTTACTGTACCACACCACTTTTTTCAAAACAATTACATATATTGCTAATAAAAATCATTACATTCATCAACAGACAATAGATTATAACTCTGTTTAGACTTTTGTCAGAATAATGGCCCTTTTAGCCATTGAAAATACACTTAATCTTGGTAAAATACACTAATTGACTTTACTCTTGGAGACATTGATGCGCAACTGTAATTATTCTTTGCATCATGACCCCCATCCGTGGGCAAAAGAAGGTAACACTGTCAAGGATTTTGTATTTAATTAAGGCCTTGCAAAGTTTCATCAACATTGGCCCAGTCGTTCCAGAGAAGATGTCGTTTGAAGAAAATGGTGGACGGACGGACAGACCCCAAATGGTGAGTGATCCTAATAGCTCACTCTGGCACTTTGTGCCAGATGAGCTAAAAACTATATAAGTCATTCTAAGGAAATACAAAAACATTCATTTATTTTTCTGCAGCAGTATTTCAACCAGGGAAATACTCCACAGCTATTGTAAAGTATTTCCCTGTTACAATTCCAGATCTAAAAGAAAATTTGATTTGGTCTTAGTACCATAATCGTCCATGTATTAGACACACAGACCCAAATGGTGAGTGATAATATAACTAGTAGCCAAATTAAACAAGAGGGCCATGATAGCCCTATATTGCTCACCTGACTACCTTGGCTATAATGCAAGGGGTCATGACTCTTAAATAATTCGTACAGGTCCACAACACAATGTAACATTCCAAATATCTATTCTCTGCCTGTCAGCCTTGTGGTTGCTCAAACTTTTCCCTATATAAGCTTATATGAAAACAAGAGGGCCAAGAATTTTGACCTGGGGGTCGTAATTTGAACAAACTTGGTGGAGGTCCACTAGCCAATGCTACATGCCAATTATCTAAGCTCTAGGCCTTGTTGTTTCAAAGAAGAAGATTTTTAAAGTTTTTACTATATAAGTCTATGTAAAACTAAGTGATCCCCCGTGCGGGGTCAATTTTGATCAGAGGGTCATAATTTGAACAATCTTGGTAGAGGTCCACTAGCCAATGCTACATGCCAAATATCTAAGCTCTAGGCCTTGTGGTTTCAGAGAAAAAGATTTTTAAAGTTTTTCCTACATAAGCCTTTGTAAAACTAAGTGACCCCCGGTGCAGGGTCAATTTTGACCCGGGGGTCATAATTTGAACAATCTTGGTAGAGGTCCACTAGCCAATGCTACATGCCAAATATCTAAGCTCTAGGCCTTATGGTTTCAAAGAAGAAGATTTTTAAAGTTTTTACTATATAAGTCTATGTAAAACTAAGTGACCCCCGGTGCGGGGTCAATTTTGATCAGAGGGTCATAATTTGTTCAATCTTGGTAGAGGTCCACTAGCCAATGCTACATGCCAAATATCTAAGCTCTAGGCCTTGTGGTTTCAGAGAAGAAGATTTTTAAAGTTTTTCCTATATATGCATATGCAAAAACTAAGTGCCCACCCGCGCGGGGTCAATTTTGACCCGGGGGTCATAATTTGAACAATCTTGGTAGAGGTCCACTAGCCAATGCTACATGCCAAATATCTTAGCTCTAGGCCTTGTGGTTTCAGAGAAGAAGATTTTTAAAGTTTTTCCTATATATGCATATGCAAAAACTAAGTGCCCACCCATGCGGGGTCAATTTTGACCCGGGGGTCATAATTTGAACAATCTTGGTAGAGGTCCACTAGCCAATGCTACATGCCAAATATCTAAGCTCTAGGCCTTGTGGTTTCAGAGAAGAAGATTTTTAAAGTTTTTCCTATTTGTTGCCATAGCAACCAGAGTTCTGCATGGAATGGAATTCTTTGAACAATTTTGGTAGAGCTTCATGCAAGGAACATTCCTGCATAGTTTTATCAACATTGGCCTAGAGGTTTCAGAGGAGATGTCATTTGAATCAAAAGGTTGGAAGGAAGACGGACGACAGACAATCATCGATCAGAAAAGCTCACCCTGGCGTAAGTGACCTCCCCCACTCCCGGGGAGGGTTAATATTGACCAAGGGGTCATGATTTGAACAATCTTATAGTAGAGGTCCACTAGGCATTTCTACATGCCAAATATCTAATCTCTAGACCTTGTGGTTTCAGAGAAGAAGATTTTTTAAGTTTTTCCTATATATTCCTATTTAAAACCAAGTAACCCCCGGGCAGGGTTAATTTTGACCCGGTGGTCATAATTTGAACAATCTTGGTAGTGGTCTACTAGCCAATGCAACATGCCAAATATCTAAGCTCTAGGCCTTGTGGTTTCAGAGAAGAAGATTTTTTAAGTTTTTCCTATACAAGCCTATTTAAAACCAAGTAACCCCCGGGCAGGGTCAATTTTGACCCGGTGGTCATAATTTGAACAATCTTGGTAGTGGTCCACTAGCCAATGCCACATGCTAAATATCTAAGCTCTAGGCCTTGTGGTTTCAGAGAAGAAGATTTTAAAGTTTTTCCTATATAAGCCTATGTAAAACCAAGTGACCCCCGGGCGAGGTCAATTTTGACCCAGGGGTCATCTTGGTAGAGGTCCACTAGACAATGCCACATGCTAAATATCTAAGCTCTAGGCCTTGTGGTTTTAGAGAAGAAGATTTTTTAAGTTTTTCCTATTTGTTGCCATAGGAACCATAGTTTTGCATGGAATGGAATTCTTTGAACCACTTTGATAAAGCTTCATGCAAGGAACATTCCTGCAAAGTCTCATCAACATTGGCCCAGTGGTTTCAGAGGAGATGTCGTTTGAAGGAAATGGTGGACGGACGGACGTACGATGGACCCCAGACAGTGAGTGATCCTAATAGCTCACTCTGGCACTTTGTGCCAGGTGAGCTAAAAACTTGTGAAGTTGTATGATGCAAATGGGTTAAATCTGCCAGTAATGGAAACGATTAGATCAAACAACTATGAACGCACAGAGTTGCAGTGGTGACTTGAATGACTTATTGTTTGAAAGAATGTGTGAAACTTAATTTGATGTGAACAATTTTGTCCTGAATGAGACTGAAACAATGTTTTTTCAACCGTCCTGCGATTTCAAAAAAGCTCAAATAATTGAAAAGCAGACAAGGATACAAAGTAAAAATGCAAAATGGTTTGCAGAGAGTTTAGAATAACAGCATCAGCGTTTGGAACATTCTGCCGAACGAAACCCACCACCTACCCATGCAAAACATTTGCTCAGAAGAAAATGTTCTTTACTACGCGTAGTGTTAAACACGGAATAATGTATGAAAACTCTGCCTTTGCCAAGTACAGCTGCCAGTATAAAGTCACCGACAGTCAAGTTGGTTTAGTTGTAAATCCAGCAACCCCTTTCTTAGGTGCCAGTCCAGACAGGATTATCTTGACTGCAGACAAAGAACTTAAAACTAATTGAGATAAAATGCCCCTTTAGCCTGTTTGAAAGAAAAACTTCATTTCAGAAACAGATCAATAGTTATTTTTACCTCACAAGAGAAAATGGTGAAGTGACACTTAAAAAATAACATGATTATTTTTACCAGATTCAAGGACAGTTGAATATTTGTGGAATTGATTGTTGTGACTTGGTTGTATTTGTGCCACTGTTCAAATTAGCTTAATTTGTTTACCGAAGAGTATTGCAACAAAGGGAAGTAAATCTTTCGTAATGTTTGTCTAAGTCTTGTATGGTTCCGTACTTTTCCTGATTTCGTTGAGAAAAGACTGTGACCTACGGGAGTTTGGAAATCATTCAAAGATGAAAAATATTATTCAATCAACGATGAAAATTTTTATTGAAAGGCAATTAATGGCTGTGTTACAAAAAACACCTTTCGAAAGTTTTGCAAACACCCAATTATCGACTTCGATGTTTGCCGCACGTGTCGGTAATTTGAGAACCTTGAGATTGAGAAGTCTGAGTAGGTGTTGACATGTTGAGAAAATTAAGTCACTTTAAGTACTAGAGTTTTTCGAGTTTTACTCATAACCTTCCGACACATGTCAAACACACTTATTACTGATTGTCTAAATAAAACCATGGGCAGAATCCGAGCATCGTACACAGCACAAGAGAAGTTAGCCGCCGTCGCCTATGCCGAAGAACACGGGAACAAGCAGCAGGAGATAATATGGGACCAATGAAAAGAACTTCCGAGAACGGTGCCGACAGAAAGAAGTCCTACAGAGACAGAATAAGACACGCAGAGCCAACAGGGGTAAGTCAGCAAAGTTTCCAGGTCTTGATAAGAAGCTCTTCGAGTTCATGACACACAGACGTAGTCGTGGTATTGGTGTCTCAAAGATAGAACTACATCTTAAAGCCAAAGTCCTGGCCAAAGGTGATGCAACAATGAAAGAACTTAAAGCATCACACTCCTGGGTCTATTCCTTCCTGAGACGTAACCATCTCTCAATCAGACGTTGAACACACATCGGCCAGAAGCTTCCAGAAGACTTCGACGACAAGATTACAGACTTCCAGCGTTTCATCATCCAGATGCGGAAGCAGCACGAGTACGACCTCAGCCAGATAGGGAATGCTGACCAGACACCGCTAACCTTTGATCTACCATCCAACACTACTGTACACACGATGGGGGACAAATGCCTTACGATAAATACCACGGGCAACGAGAAGAATCAATTCACAGTTATGCTAGCATGCACAGCAGATGGGGGCAAGCTACTGCCGTACGTGGTCTTCAAGAAAAAAACTCTACCCAAGACAACGAAATGGCTGAAGGGGATCTCAGTGCAGTGCCAAGAGAAAGGCTGGATGGATCAGGCCTTAGTCAGAGACTGGATATGAAAAGTGTGGGTGAGGAGGCCGGGAGGGATGATGAAAAAATTGTTGCTGGTATTGGATGCCTTCCGTGCCCATCAGATCCCCGAAGTGAAGTCATTGTTGCTTGAGGAATACAAGACCATGCCCACTATCATTCCTGGTGGCATGACATCAGTACTTCAACCCTTGGACATGTCTGTAAAATAAGCCTATGAAGATCCTTTCGCAGCAAAAGTGGACAGAATGGTATGCAGATGGTCAGCACACCTACACATCGGGGGGCAGAATGAGAACTGACAACGAAGGCGACTTCAAAGGCTTCGATGAGGACGACCTTCAACTCTCAGATCTATGATACCCATTAGTACACAAAAATTACACAGACAGTCCTTTTCAGGGCTACAAATGGTCCTTTTTAGTAATTTTGTAATGATAATGAGTCACGAAAGTAAACAAAATGTCCGAAGTTTTTCAGAAGTTTTGATTGATTTCAGGTGCGTTTTATACATTGAAAAAAGTTTTTTTCTCCGGAATTTCTCTGATTCTTCGGGTGCGTCTTATACATTAGTGCGACTAATACACAGACGATTACGGTAATGTACCTAATATTGTTTCAAACATTTTAGACTTTTAAAAGTTGCTTTTTCTTTTATGCAGCTTGAACCATTGACTTTGTATGGTAAAATACCCATGTTTCTAGGTTCAGAGGTACAGTAACATCATCTTAATCTAAGCCTACATTATAATTACTCTTGCGCCAAACATGTTCTTCCCTTGTAGTTTTTCTGGTTCCTTTTCACTGCAGCTCTGGCTATGGATGATTAAACGGCTTCACAGTTTTCTCCAGATATTTATAAAATTCATGTGTCAAGCCAAATGTCATTGCTATGTTTTCTGTATATCCAAGCATTTCTAAAACCATATCCAAGCATTCCTAAACTGGAAAGTCTTGATGAAGGCATGCTGTATCTGTAAGAAAAGAAAGATTCTTAATAATATGTTGTACAGTAGAACTTGAATTATCTTTATAGAAAACGCACAGTCCAAAGTCTTCAGTCATACACAATATATGAACATTTCTTTTAACAAGATTATTAAGAATACAGTAAAACTTTGAGAACTCAAAGTCCAACATGCCCGAGTTAAATTCATATTTTCAGAAATACCCGACATCGAAGTACATTTTAATATTTAAAATCATTTATAAACACTACTGATTGACACAAAACTAGGCAAAATATTGTGTCTAACTCGAAGGCCTACAGTGACATCTCTGTGCAGGCCACATATCTTCCATCAGCAGTCACAGTCTACATGCTAATTATTTGTAACTCGTTACCCTGTTGGGCATTAGTTTCATAATATGCAAAACAAATAAACCAATGTTTGACACAATGAAATGATGATGATCTATGCCAGAGCCAGTAGTATAGCTCAGGCAAATAAACTGGCTAAAAATGACTTGGACAATGTCATCAAGCTTACTGGCAAGAGTTTAATATTGTTTTAAAGTGTCTGACTTTTGTTAAGTATGATCAATTTTAATATTGAGTCACTAAAATTTTTCTATGCATTTATTTAAATTTGCATATACACTTCTGTTGTCATTATTTAATAAAACAAATGACTAATATGTTACATGTATATGAATCAAGTATTCAATATATAAATGAATCAAATATTCAATATAGTCATGTACCTTTGCTGCACAGCCACTGCATGCTTGCAAAAGCTGATTTATCACATTCTTATAGTTCACACATTCAAGTGGTCTTATAAATCCATTTTGTATCTTAGATTTAATAGATTAATAAATTGCAATTATTTCTATGCAGATGATACAGTCCTGTTCAGCACAAAGATCACAAAAGCATTCCTTCTACATGACTGTTAACATTTCTTGCACACTTAATTAAAATGACCACTTCCTGTAGAGATCTTGCTGATAAATCCTGCTTCCAGTACAATTTGTAAATTGATACTGAAGTTTCAGGTGGTGATTGTTAATTTGTTACTGTTACAGAGGGATTTGCATGCTGTCTGTGTTTATGATCAAGTTCCCTGAATGACCCCACATAGATTGCATCTGGCTTGTCTCACTGTGCATGCAGATTTGTAAAACAAAGGGCAGTTTTAGTACTGTTGTGAATAAAACATGGAAAAAGGAATGACTTAAAGACACATAATTATGTGTGCATGTTTACAGTTTCAAGTCAGTGACCATTAGAATGTAACTTCTGCACACCTGAGAAAGTAAACATAATTTTAGGAATTCCAAAATACAACTGCATGTACAATACATGCACATTTAGACCCTCAAACTTCTAAAAAATCTCTACTAATTTGACTTTATTATTCTAGAACATTTTATAAACAATTTCAGATGTGAAAGAAGTAATAGAAATTTAGAGTTTGAAAGCAAATATTTAGCAGAAAATACTTAAGATGATAATGATTGATAATTTAAATGGAAATGATTTTTTTTTAAGTCTGCGCCACACAATTGTCCAAACAATTTGCTGTTCAAAGCCTGTCGAATAGCATTTTGAAGATTTCACTCTGAGTATACAAGTAGTGAAAAATGTTTACAACTATCTGTGTGAAAAAGTCTGCAACAAAGTGAAAATTTTGTAAGTCCAAAATTACAATCTAAACAGAACAAGAAAATTGTAAGTTCAGAATTACATTCATAATGACAAGAAAATAGGACATACAGACTGAGAGTCCCATCCAAAAAAGCTGGCGTGCCATGTTTTAATTTGCATTCAGTAATCTGACCAAAAGCAAACACTTCTCTTGCAATTTCTTTAGTATATACATGAATACCAATATTTTATACAGTTGAATATTATTACAATGTTAATATAGCATTCAAAAAGACCCATAAATGGAAGAATATCATTTCTGAAAAGGTCCACAAAAATACTAAATTGTATGAGAACTATTTGATGTAACATGTTTATATAATACAGAAATTTAAAAAAAATTAGGGTGTTGAGAAATTCTTTACCTATAAGCAAAATAATCACATATCGTAACATAAATTTCTTTTCAAATATGCATGTCAATCGTGAATTTGTAAAAAAAACATTAACATAATTTTCGTTGCAAACAAGCCTTTTTCTGGGTCATTTCTCTGCAACCACGCAGCGGAACAATTTTATACCGTATTTCCCAGTGTATAATACGCACTTTTAATTCAGATTTTAGGGCTTCAAGGAAGCCAAAGGGGTGCGTATTATACACCGATGTAGGATCTCCGACAATTTTTTCCAGCATTGAAAATGTTGAAATCGTATTAATTAGACGTAATATTGGGATTTTCACTGAAAGCGGATGTTTACCCTTTTTTTTTACTAACTTTATTATGAAGAGCGCGGAGGTTACCTAAAAGCTGATACCCTGGCGCCGTAATTACCGGTATGAGAAGTTTGTTGAGAAGGTGTTGAAATCTTGAGAAAATAATTATGTTCTCAAAGTACCACTGAATAAGCATGACATTTTTGAGTTTTTCGTATCATCTATGCTAATCAAATTTTCAAAATATAGTCAATAACCGCCGTATTGTCCTTTTTACATGTATAAATCGTTACGGTGCTCCGATTATTGAATAATTTTCTTAACGAAAATGTCATATTTTTCGGATATTTAAGGTGCGTATTATACACTGATGTAGGCATTTTTCCCCATTTTCAAAGCCCAGATCGAGGGTGCCTATTATACACGGGGAAATACGGTAGTTGAAACAATTAAAAGTTGAACAGCGATTATTACTCTTTAACGCGAAAGACGCTGACAAAATTTAGCGGTTATTAGACAGCAAGTACAATAATTTGCGAGTCACTTCAAAGCACTTTAAACACGTCAATATTTTCATTTTAGCAATTTTGTTAGATGCCTCTTACTGACAGTTCCGAAAAATAACTGTAATAATCCGATGACTAATCTGCAAAAACGTTAACTTTCAAGTCACTTCTCAGCAAAGACACTGCAAATCAAGGCATCATTAAATCCAGTTAATTTGATTATAGTTCATCTCCAGATTTACGACCGCGTACCTGTGCAGTAACTTAGAATTTGAAAACCTCTTCTGATATTTGGTTGAGAGCACAAAACAGATGAAGCCTTACATTTTATCAGCTGTCAATATGTGTAGGGTATATTGCGGTGATTTTGTGTCTTGTAGATTGATGTAAAAACTTTTAGCATCCTCTTTAAACTTAAACATCAGCATGAAAGTCATCCTTTAATGATTATAAACTGAAGGACGAGTGGATTTATACATCCCTGCTTAGCAGTCAAATTAAATGCTTTTTTAATATTAATACTTATTATTTTTCATAGTTGAGCTAGTTGACAGGGCTCCTCCTAGGGTCAAATTTTAGGGGGAAGTGAAGCAACTTGAAGGAGAAGTGGGTGTTCGCAATGCGGATTTCTTCAACATTATCTTGTCTAATGTGCACTAATTACTGTATGAAAAATAACTTTGGAGAGTAACCAGTACATACATGTAAATATCTACTCTATGCACTCAGTGCATTCATAACCAATTTGGTCAAACTAATATTTCCAGGCCGAGTCTTTGACGTTATTGCTGTTGCAAATCATGAAACCCCACCCACTTCGGCAATACAGTTTCTAACTTATTTAATAATGTTTTACAGTGATGTCATGCGCAAAATACACGACCTTACTGTTTTAAAATTCATTTCATGTTGATATTGATCAATATTGATCAATATTGTATCACATTAGAAATTGATTTATCCTCTTCCCGTCAATTTTCGATCACAACCTTGATTCGATCGGCCCCGGAAATGTTTTAGATTTTACCTTATATGACCTCGACACCGTCCTGTGTATGCGCGTTTTGTTAACAGCGACTACTTCAACTGCCAAACTTGTCATCCCAGCCGAAATTGACACAGAAACGGTAAAATAAACTCAAACATACCCCAAAACTCACAAAATGGCGAATTTTTACTATTCCCAAATTTCCTTCTTCATTATCACATAATTTTATCTCAAAAAATGAAAAAATCGAACTTGTTTACGTTCACTTCGCTGAAATGGATATTTTCCAGGGCCCAAATTTCGTCATACCGGAAATTCAAAGTATACTAACAAAAAAATGCTACGTGTAAATACATGACTATGCTTATCATTCATTTTCCTAATTGGAGTTTAGTTGGATTACACTTGATAAATCTTTTCCCAAAACATAAGTTATTGCGGGCCGCCGCTATATTTAATACGTGGTGAGTAAAAGATGCATGGAGACTTAAACACTAGATCGAACATATGCGTCTCTCTTCATTATAAAATTGAGGTACTTCTGAGATGAAAACTGTAGACACCAGGGCTTCGTTAATCTTCAGTTTTTCGGTTCTGGACCGAATTTTGACTTCAAAAACAGATTCACAAGTCTGAAAAGCCATTCTAAATCGGTCCGAGAATTTTTACATTTTCGGTCCAAAATGTGTTGAAAATCACAATACACAGGCTCCTGTCAACACCTACAGATCTATTATTTGCCCCCAGGAAGAGCAATAAACGTGTCAGATAATCCGACTGTCACTTTGTTAATCGGTCGGTAATTAGCAATCAGAGGACAAAGCCAAATGCCTCTGGCAAAACTTTGATGTTTGCAGCTAGCCTATTTACTTGGAAAAGACCGATCCTTGATTGCTTTGTCGGTTATTGTAACGGTTATATTTCGGGACTCCCGATGTTCAGTTTTAGAAAATAAATTAAACAACTCATATGTAAATGTAGTTTATTTAAATTCGACAAAAATATATGTGGTATACCTATTTTTTCCAATATACAATTGTAATTCGTAAATCGTCGACCGGCGCATATTTTTGCTGACTCTTTCCTAAGTCATGAATGGTTATGCATTAAAAATAAATTAATATTCTGCAAAAATGTTTTCATGGCTTATTATTACACGGATCATTTCCGAGACATTCAAAGACCGGAGCTGGAGACCAGGTTTTATAACCTATGTCTCACGGTGCAACTGTAAACCGTTTCTCGATAAATTTGGCTGAACTAGACAGACAGAAGTTGCTTGCTTTTCCTTTCGAAATATACGTAAATCAACTTCAGGCATGATAAAATATTGATCAATTTCAACTGGAAATGAATTTTGTAAAGCAAGATTATGTATATTGAGCATGACATCACCGTAAAACTGCGTAATAAAACAAGTGAGTAACTTCCGCTGTAGTGCCGAAGTGGGTGGGGTAACATGATTTGCAACATCAATAACGTCAGAGACTCGGCCCGGACCGATTGAGTTAACCAAATTATCGAAGCCCTGGTAGACACAGTCAATTTTTTTGGAAAAGCAGGAGTTGTCGTTTGTAATTGAGCTGTCGTTCGTTTCATAGAGGGCGCAATCTAACATACGCTGGTAAAAAAGAAAAAAGCGCTTTTCACGTTTCAGTCGCAATCTACACCTAGAAAAATGGATATATGATTGCTTTTTCCACTAACACAACCTTTGACATTATAGAAACGAAACGAGTCGACTGAATATTCTTTTATGGCCTTTTTAGACATATATGATATTGTCTTAGCTAATTTTTCCCCATTCGTAATAAGTCTGCCTCCGTGGTGTAATGGATAAAGCCGATAGCTCAAACACTTTTGTGTACGTGTACTTTTAGAAACCACGAGTTCGAATCCCATAACCACCCAATTTTTTTTTTTAACTTTTTTCTGCTGTTTTATGATCATTTTTAATTTTTTAAGAATATTTTACGGCAAATAATCATAAAAATCTTCATTCATGTCAAATTAATAAGGATACTGGTAATGAAAAATTGAGACATACCAGGAACGGTCTATAGAGCATTCCTGGACATACTGTATAAATATTATTTGATAACAGTAAAGTTTCGATACTACAGGTCAGTCAGTAGATGTGGTGTCGTGTCAGGTTTTGCTTGTTCAACCAGAATTGGTTCCCTCGAGTTCTTTTGGGGCCATGCCTCAATATCAATTATCACCAATTTTCAAAATATTTACATGGGATTTTTGTTGTTGGCCCGCTGTGATACTTTGTATCACAGTTTTTCTTGTTTTTCTCTTTTTTTCCCAGCCAAATGTATCTGTTAGGGGACCCTATAGGTCATACGACACAGATTGCCTGACAATGGCATATCAATCAATAAAAAATGAAAGTTTATCCATTATGTGCCTCTATTGAATATGAGCAATGAAACTTTTCATCAAATGACTGTACACATGTTAAAAACTGTTAAAATTTATAATTTTTGAAAAGCATCATTAGTTAAACATGTGACGTGATGTGATGTATAAAGGGAAATAAATCAGTGTTACTGGAGTAGCTCCCCTTAATCGAATCAAGGTTGTGTTCCGATGCTGAAATTAAAATGGCGGCAGATTGAATTCGTCCCGATAATCTGATATTGTTTTGGTAATTATTGATCATATAACTTTTTTTTATTGAGGAAATGGTTGTTGTTGATAATTTTATTGATATGATTGGCGTTTTGCTTCAACACCAACGACAAACGAGTTAGGTGATCGAATATTGAATGTTGGTGCGTATGCGCCGGGAAAAGACTAACATTTTCTTCTCCGAGCTGAAAATTTTTCGAAACAACTGTTTGTATCCCAATTATAGACATATTTGTTAACTTAAACATTACTAAGTATCACTAGAGTGATTTTCCAACTCATCAATAGTAATTCATTGTTAAACAGGCCATTATATCGTCGTTGCTATTTTTTTCACTGTACCGGATAATTTTACCCTTACACCGGTTGCCAAATAGAGTTATGTTTTTGGGTATTTATGTAAGTTTTACATTTCTATCAGTCCTTTTAGTGATAGTTAGGCCACCTAGGACGGCTGATATGGCCCATCCTAGACCCAACACCAGACCGAACCTTTTCACACCCCATAAATCGTTACAACTCTGTTCGTTATTTGTCAAACTCAAATATTCCTATAAATTTAATTTACCAGTATCCACAAAATGTTCAAAATCGCAAATGTATTTATCAATACTCTTACTGTCAATTTCAGCAGACATTGAATTAAATCCAGGTCCGTCTCCCAACTTTCCATGTGGAAGCTGTGGTCTCAACGTCAAAGATAATGACCATGCCCTTGAATGCGACGAATGTCAAAGGTGGCACCACATTGCATGTCAAGGCGTAGGGGATAACTCATATAGTAGGCTACTAGGCTTAGACACCTCATTCTCTTGGCTCTGCTCTCATTGCAATTCAATAAATATTTCAAATCTCTCAAGCCCTTGCAACTCACCTATAAGACATCATAACATTTACTCATTTCTCCCTAATGATAGCTTTGCGTCAGGTCCCTCCAGGTCAACTCCCAAACCTAAAAGTAATCCTCCTCCTCCACACGCTAATTTCAAGGTCATGTATCTGAACTGTCAGTCCATTGTTAACAAAAAACATGAATTTTATGTCCTACTTGACTCTCACAACCCAGATATTGTCATAGGAACTGAGTCTTGGCTTACCAAAGACCACCTCACAAGTGAAATATTCCCATCGAATTTAGGTTACACCCCTTTTCGCAAAGATAGGCTTACAGGTAAAGGAGGTGGCGTTTTCACTTATTTCTCACAACAAACCCAACTCTAGTAAGCACAGTATCTGTCCAAGCTGGTATTTCAGACCATAACATAGTCATCTCTCAAGCTCGAATCAAACCTTTCATTAATAAACAAACCCCTAGGGACATTCCATTATTTAGAAAAGCTAGATGGGATGATTTCAAACAATTTATCAGTAACTCCAAGGTAAACACACTGAAAGATGCAGAGGTTATCCCAGTTGAAGACCTCTGGATCAGGTTTAAACTCCTAATTCAAGAAGGCATATCAAAGTTTGTCCCAATTAAAAAACTAGGAAATAAGAAAAGTCTCCCATGGATTACACAAGATATAAAAAGATTGATAAGAAAAAGGGACAAACTCTACCAAAAGGTTAAACTACACAAGGGTCAAAATCAGTACATTAGCAAATTCAGAACTGTTAAACACCTCATCCAGCAAAAAATTAAGAAAGCACATGAGACATATATTGAAAACATACTAGACATTCAACATTCAGAAAACACAAACACTAATAAATTCAATACCAAGCGCCTCTACTCACTTAAAAAAAAATGCCAGACAAGATAACCAAGGTATTGCACCGTTAAAAGATCAGACAAATGGTAAAATCACCTCAGAAAACCTTGGTCAAGCAAATATTCTGAATAAACAATTCCAGTCTGTTTTTTCAGGTGTTTCTCCCTTGTCTCTGTCCCAGCTTTGCAGGACTTCCCTAGGAAAAAGGAAATACCCTACAATGCCCAACATTGAAATTGACCCCAACGGCGTCCTGAAATTACTCCAAAACCTAAAAGTGGATAAGGCTGCTGGCCCAGATATGATTAAGCCCATTGTCTTGAAGGAGCTCCGCCATGAGATCCTTGACATAGTATCACTAATCTTTAAAAGATCCCTTAATACTGGTCAACTCCCATCCGATTGGACGAAGGCAAATGTCGCTCCACTATTCAAAAAAGGTGATACTAGTGACCCTGCTAACTACAGACCCATATCGCTAACTTGTATTCTATGTAAACTCCTAGAACACATAATTGCATCTAGCCTATCCACACATCTCTCAAAACACAACATACTTTATGAGCTGCAACATGGGTTCCGTGAAAGACGGTCCTGTGAGACTCAGCTCATTGAGCTAGTTGATGAAATATCCAAAAACCTTTCCTCATGTAAACAGACCGACCTTGTCCTACTTGATTTTAGTAAAGCCTTCGACAAAGTCAACCATCTCAAATTATTACTTAAACTCCAAGAGCATGGTGTCTCCAGTCAAACTGTGTCTTGGATCCGGTCCTTTTTAATAGGTAGATCTCAGTCAGTAGTGGTTAACAGTTGCACGTCTGTTCAAGTCCCTGTTACATCTGGGGTCCCCCAGGGCTCTGTCCTAGGACCTCTGTTGTTCCTACTCTATATAAATGATCTCCCTGACACAGTTACCTCCCAGGTGCGGCTTTTTGCTGATGACACTGCCGTTTACCTTGCAGTTACTTGCCTTTCTGATTGTCAAAGGTTACAAAATGATCTCTCTAAGCTAGAAACGTGGGAAAAACTGTGGGACATGGAATTTAACCCTAGTAAATGTCAGGTCCTCCATATCACACGTAGTAGAAAACCTATCCAGTTCCCATATAAGCTTCATGGTCAAACACTCTCACCAGCTAAGGATGCAAAATACCTTGGTGTAGACATCAGCCAAGATCTCAGCTGGAATACACACATCTCAAGAATAACAACAAATGCAAACAGAACACTAAAGTCTGTCCCATCCCAATGGGAAACTCAACTTTGGCCTGGAAAAGGTACTTTTGGACAACACAGCTAAAAATAAATACCTGTTTGATAATCTATGAAAAAGTCACCCTCCCAAATTTAAAGGATTTTTCGCTCGGTTCCTTGGTTTTCTTGTTATCCTCGAATAAAGTTTCTCTATGGCAGATGTCCATTGTGTATTTTCGACGCCATCTTTGTTTTGGATGATGTACACGAAAATGCACGTGTCCTTATTCCTAAAATCTCTGGGAATGTCTCCAAATTGTAAATGCTAATTGAAAATTTAATTAATGAGGGATAATGTAGATCTACATATAAAAAAACTTACGGTGATTTATGTTCTTTGTTCAAAGTAACTATGAAGAACTAGACCGTCTTGTCCACATACTTCCCGTCTTTCACGAGCAAGCTTAGCATCACTTACTTATCAAAATAGTATATTTTCAAGTAGATCTACAGAGTTTTATAAACATGCGTTGAATGATCTACTGTAGATTCTAATTCCTAGTTTCCTACACACCGATCTCCGGGTAAACAACCGTGGGATATTATTGAAACACTAGTTAATATTTCAGTGTTTCAAAAGCATACCACGAAAAAAAGACCCGTAACTTGATGAAATCCTTATCCTATGTATTTACTCCAGTTGAAACTGGAATCCAGTCTCATCCCTTTGAGTCACAACATTCCTAATAGTTGATGGTCTTTAAATACATATACATAAAAATGGCGTCCGTTAACTATTTAGGTTACTACATGTACCTACTGATGTGAGCATATTACGTAATTGCTGACGTCACTACATTAGTAAAACTCACGGCGAGCAACTAAATATTTGTAATGCTTATAGAGCCGATAAACGTACATGATCTTTCTTGTGTTTAGTTATCAAGCACTTAAAACCTCGAGGACTGGATGAGACAATTTACATAGAATATCACATTTAATGTCTATTTGTAGATCTATAGATCGTTACATACCAATATAACTATTGTGTCCAAAACTCATCCCATACTTAAAAAAAAATTAAATCATCGCTGGTCAACTGGTTATTAAGAATAGTATGATTTCTGTAATTAGCGCTGAACTTTCCGTCAGTGCTCCAATATACGACGTAGCTATGCTAACAACTATGTATGACATGGTTCATACAGAAGTTCTGAGACAAAATTCAAGTACTTTTCAAGGACTTTTCAAGGACTTTTTCTAATTTTCAAGGACTAAAATGATGCGCAAAATCTGACTTTATGTCGGGATATATAGTCAAATGTCACCTTAAATCATATTTGGAACATGTAATAATGTATCTTTGCTATTCAAATTAATATCAAGCAAAATACATGTTGATAATCTCAATATTTACTTCTTATTCAAATCCGGATTTTTGTCACGAGGAACGACTGTATTGACTCATTGGAACGTTAATTTGTCTGATTTTGTTTATAAATGCTTTTCTTCTCGTTGACGACTCTTCAAGTTTCAACGCACTTTCGCCCATAATGCGCTGTGTCTATAAGTTAATCCAACACAACGCAAGTACATTTGTGTTTGTTCCTATAAAAATCCTTTTTCCATGCGTATAACTATCATTCGTGAGCAATGTTGATGAGAAAATGCACTTATTTCGGCTAAATTTCACAATTTTTCCGCGACCATGACTTTTGGTAAAGGGAAATCACTCCGGAAGCAAGCGTGTCTAAATTCCCGGATCCGGGCACGCAGTTGATACATCACATGCGAGTAGGTTCGATAGACTCATACAGAAAAAAATAAGACTGTTTTCTCGTCATTTTAAGGCATGCTACAATTATTTTGGAGGTTTTTTACGCGGAACATACCAATTCAATGACTTTTTAAAGAAATTCACTAGTTTTTTTTCAAATTCAAGTACTTTTCAAGGACTTTTTCTCAGCACAGAATTCAAGTACTTTTCAAGGACTTGGCATCAAATTCAAGTACTTTTCAAGGCCTGTGCGAACCATGTATGACCGTACGCGGATCCTCTACCACCTCGCCATAAAAGCTAGGAAGTAGATTCTATACCTCTACTACATACATCCCCTCCTAACTAGAATTCGTCCTCGAATTCTTGGAGTATAAATGTCTGTGGGACGCTCTAAGGGTGCCAGTGAAATGGCTGAAGTGTCGAAATCGCGCATAAAGAAATATGTAGAAATCACTCGACTTAATTTCGCACCCTTCCCCCATGAAAAATCATAGCTTAGTTTCGGTCATGTTACCGACATGATTGTGATAGAAAAATCATTCCGAGTGACCAGCGTAAAACTGACTGTTTCACATTTCTGTTACCATGTAGATCTATATATTAGTTGGAGAATTATTTCGATCGCTCGCCCTAATGAAGGTGGATCGCAAAGGAATGACACCTCTGCATAGCATCCTCGGTAACCCAGGCTATTCATTACCCATTAAATATATGACCGGAGAGAAGCGACAGGAATTAACTGTGGGTTCCGTCGATGCACCATAGAGACTGATATACATGTATTCTTCTTCCACGCGTGATGCTGTGTTCAAGTGTATTTGGTGTTGATCCTATTTTACATTGAAACGGAAACAAAGAATAGCAAATCCGAAATACGCGTGACGTACACGACTGTAGGTACTAAAGTAGACAGGAGGTCAACTCTAATTTCCCATGTCATATCCTCCCCACCCGATTCCCTAAAGCGGTTTGAGAAGCACAACATCATCAAAGTGAGTTATTGTATCTATTTAACATTAATTCAGTGTGTTGCGTGAAGTTGGGATGTACATGTCGGCTCGCCATGCATTTCCTCTATAATTGGTTTCCCGCCGTGCTTTTGAAGCACGCGCCACAGGCTATTGTGTAAACTTTCGGTACACATTTTCTTACCTGAACGTAGGCTACATGTATGTATTGGCGCAGGGGGTCAGACAACCAGACACTTTCATTCTAGGATTTGGGCGAGTGGTGCAAATCGATCGGAAAATCTTTGTTTGTTGCTATTTTATTGTTTATTCAAGGCTGCGTATTCATCTATCGTCACATAACGATCGTCCGTTGAAAATTGATTTATATTGGCTTTGAGTGTAATGCATATTTGGCATCCCTTTATGGAATGATATTGAGGTAAAAATTACACAATGCCTGCTTACTGTTACAATTTACTCATTGACACTGCTATTGTGCTTATTGGTACAGTCACTATGCATGCTTGCACTTTCATCACGCTTGTTGACAATTACACAATGCCTGCTTACTGTTGCAATTTACTCAGTGACACTGCTATTGTGCTTATTGGTACAGTCATTATGCATGCTTGCACTTTCATCACGCGTGTTGACAATGATACCATGATTGCTGGAAGTTACAACTTGTTTGGTGTTTAGTCCCTGATGTCTATATGGCTGAATGGCAATGTAATGTAGCGTAATTAAATATTTCAACATGCCGGGACTGTATATAAGCTTTGATATTTCAACATTGCACAGTTATAATGCTCCTAGAACAAAACACACGATGTGACCACACAAAATGAAAGATGCAATAAGCCACTAAGCAAGTTGAAAGTAAGCATAATGTTAATTGCAAATTTGCACATCACATTTTGATACCAGGGGGCGCACGTTCGTAGTTTTCGCGAAAGACGGACTTAAATTAGCTGTTGCCTAAACCGTTTCCCATCAGTTGTGTCCCTTTGTTTCAATTAATTGCAACCTGAACTGGTAAGTTTTATGTAGCTTTTAAGCTTTATTTACAGACAATATTCTTATTATTGGAAGAAATACATCGCCTTTTAAAAATTTTCTCGATGTCTCTTCTATACTACTGACAAAATTTAATCGGCATCGTTATTATAAGTGGAATAAAAAATTGACGTAGAAGACGAGTACTAGAACTGGAGAAGATTCTACAAGACCAATACAAGTTATGTTTTGTCTCTGCTGTAAATAGTGTAGTGATTGTGGGTTTATAGGCTACTTCCAACAGCCCTGCTGTTGGGTTATAACCTTGTAGCAACGTGGTTGAGTGTTCGCCTTCAGGTCACAAGGTCCGGGGTTCGAGCCCCAGGAGGGACCTTGGTATTTTCTCACCCAGGATTTACTTTAATGGTGTCAGAAGTGTTTGACGGACTCATTCGGGGAGCATGGAGGGTCAATCTGGAGTGTAGAGGTTTAGGTGTCGGCCGCTCATCCCGGAGGTTGCGGGTTCGAGCCCCACAAAGGTCACGACCGTACCTCCTCATATGACACCAGTACTGGTTTTTCCAGGAAGCGGACTCGAGAGTGACTCGATAAGCTACAAGCTTTCTTCACAATCGAGCTAAATTAAATTAGTATAAACTAATCTGGAGAGCTGTCTAGCTCTGAAAAGTAAAAGAGGGAGAAGTGTAGTGATTGTAGGTTTATAGGCCACTTCCAACAGCCTTGCTGTTGGGTTAACCCTTTAGCGACGTGGTGGAGTGTCCGCCTTCAGATCACGAGGTCCGGGGATTGAGCCCCAGGAGGGACCTTGGTATTTTCTCACCCAGGATTTACTTTAATGGTGTCAGAAGTGTTTGACGGACTCATTCGGGGAGCATGGAGGGTCAATCTGGAGAGCTGTCTAGCTCTGAAAAGTAAGAGGGAGAAGTGTAGTGATTGTAGGTTTATAGGCCACTTCCAACAGCCTTGCTGTTGGGTTAACCCTTTAGCAACGTGGTTGAGTGTCCGCCTTCAGATAACGAGGTCCGGGGTTTGAGCCCCAGGAGGGACCTTGGTATTTTCTCACCCAGGATTTACTTTAATGGTGTCAGAAGAGTTTGACGGACTCATTCAGGGAGCACTGAGGGTCAATCTGGAGAGCTGTCTAGCTCTGAAAAGTAAAAGAGGGAGAAGTGTAGTGATTGTGGGTTTATAGGCCACTTCCAACAGCCTTGCTGTTGTGTTAACCCTTTAGCGACGTGGTTGAGTGTCCGCCTTCAGATTACGAGGTCCGGGGTTTGAGCCCCAGGAGGGACCTTGGTATTTTCTCACCCAGGATTTACTTCAATAGGTTTTTTGGGCATAGTAGAGTAGTATACCGTCGGAAGTGCTATTGCGCCAGTCTGCACTAGTCAATTGCAATCATTGCCTTCACACCGTTGGGGAACTCGGAATGGGAGGGGAAATTGCCGTGTTTTTAGCATCCAGCTTTCCCATGCAGGAGTTATGTTATGTGTTGTAACTGAGGGGCAGGAGTGTTAAAGAAGGATTTGACATTATATAAATATAGTGAAAATGAAAGTGGAAATCTGTTTTTTTTTAACATTATACATATTCGGATATCCACGATAATCTTTCCGGCAAATAATTATTCAAATTACGGAAAAACACGACTAGAGCATAGCGCCCACTGTTATCAAAATGTCACTTATAATTTTGAAATCTCATTATGCTTAGTTCTATTTTGCCTAGTGCCTGATAACGTTTTCCATACTGGTTGATCACTTCGTGTATTTTGTTCTTGGATGCATTACAAATTAACCAAGATAACCACAGCATGATGAAATAAACCATTACGCTAGATTGCACTGTCATTCAGTCAAATGAAAATATGAAAAAGGCATCATGGCCTAAACAACATAAAAGTTGTAACTTCCAGCAAGCATGGTATCATTGTCAACAAGCGTGATGAAAGTGCAAGCATGCATAATGACTGTACCAATAAGCACAATAGCAGTGTCACTGAGTAAATTGTAACAGTAAGCAGGCATTGTGTAATTGTCAACAAGCGTGATGAAAGTGCAAGCATGCATAGTGGCTGTACCAATAAGCACAATAGCAGTGTCAATGAGTAAATTGTAACAGTAAGCAGGCATTGTGTAATTTTTACCTCAATATCATTCCATATCCCTTTGTTGGTAAATATAGAAGCTAAAGTAACTTTTATTAAACCTAAATTTCCTGTGTTTAAATTACACGGCAAATGATTAAAATCATTGTCGTTATACAAATGTGTTAAATACTGCAATGTAAGCCCTTACTCTTCCTCAGTAATCAACACGACGGCTTCAGCAACCCGGAAAAAGCTCATATAAAGACGTTGCAAATGTTTTGTAGAACGCGTTAGCGTCATATAAAAACTAACGTCGCTAACTTTGAGTTTATCCCCGATAGCGACGTAACGGGCGCCGCCATATTGGATTCAGCGACGTCGCGTCATTTACATTACAGCCTATGGGGAAAATCACAAAAAATCAAATTTTGACTAAAATATCAAGTTAATCAAAAAAATGAAAAAGTGGCCTGGAGATATTAATGTTCCAGTGATGCTGGTGTATTTAATATTTATGTCATGTGCATATTCGAAATTTAATCGAAGTCTACCGATTGAGTGGGACAGACTTTAGGCTTTCTCAAACGTAACATTAAAACAAAACATGAAAATATCAAATCACTCTCTTACAAAACATTAGTCAGACCACAACTAGAGTATGCATCATCTGTATGGTCACCACACACCCAGGTTAATATTCACAAGCTGGAGATGGTCCAGCGACGCACAATCAGATGGGTAAAAAATGATTATTCCAGAGATACCAGTGTGACAGACCTGCAGAACACCCTTGGATGGAGCACCCTTGAGAACAGGTGTCAAGCCTCCAAATTGGTTATGTTTTACAAAATATACTACAATCTTGTAGCAATCTCCCTGCCCAGTTACCTAGAAGTCCCAAACAGGTTAACAAGACATATGCACCCCTTTAGTCTCCGCCAAACCCATGCAAATTCGGACTTCTTCAGTGAATAATCTAGCCCTGCGTCCTGCGTCATAGACGCACAAAAAATGCAAAGGACGCAAAGATTTGAAATATGTGCGTCCTTTAGGACGCAAGCACGTGAAAAGCGAGACTTGGGTATATGCTCGCGGCAGTTTGTATAAAAGAATATCGTCCACGAACTTGCGTTTCCTGAAGAAGAATTTTCGCATGAAATCGTTAAAAAATCGCGGCACTTCAGGGTGTAAAATCGCGGTACTTAAAGTGGTGTTTCAGACAGCTAACGGGACATTAAATTAGAATTATTTTCCGTGAAAATTTGTATACACGTATATTTTACTTTTGTACATTTATTAAATTCGAAAATATTTGCCGACCGACGTACATTTGTATAGCTTGATAGTGCATAACCCAAAAAAAACTTACTGATATAATACATTGTCTATTCCAAACTAGTTTTTATAATTCCAAAATAATCAGACTTCCAAACTAGTTTTTATAATTCCAAAATAATCAGACTTGTCACTACCTGTCAACATATTCGGTCTTTTTAATGCCACGTGCTTCGCTTGGATCAAACAAAACTCAGCGTCGGCGTACGTGCTTTGATCTCGTAACATCTGCGGCTTTATGAGTAAAAGAAGTCGCTGTTCGGCAAAGGAAATTCTTTAAAGTAAATACATTGTAAAAGAAAATTTTTACATAGAAAAAATCGGCTTGAAGCGCCGCGATTTTGTTATAAACATAACGTTTATTTAAATAAAGAATTGTTGGAACTTACAAATGTTAATTAAGTTAATTGAAAATACTTTTCGCATTCACAAATTATCAAACGTTACTCAATCAGTGGTGTCACATAGCTCGAGATTTCAAAGTTGACGTAGTTAGTTTGCCATCCTTTATGAATGCTCATATTTTTCACACCTACCGCGACATTCGCCAGTGACAACTGCTAATTGGAGAATAAACAGTGTTCCCACTCTCGTAAATTATTACGTAAATCACGCAAAAAAAATAAATATCGCGCAAATAATTTTCACCACGTGCGAGATCGCGCGTACGAAAATGCAGAGGACGAATAGGTTCAGCTGGAATCCCTCAGTATTATCTAAAAATAGATCATGGAAATTCTACTTTCTCGGCCAATCGGTCGGCATAACTGCTGGTGATTTACCGTTGACGTCATGAAATGTAGACTGGTTTCATATTTGAATGCTCTGGGAA